>JAKCPB010000456.1:0-126263 GCA_021442155.1 Cymbidium sinense | reverse complement strand
GAGGGTGATTGTAGACATTCTCAGGTAGCGCAACCTGTGCATGAATTGCAAACCACAGCTATCCGAATAGCATGGCATTGAGATTCTTCTCAAAAATATCCATGGCCCGGTCGCCTTCATGCTTAAGGGCTTTACCATCAAAATATTCAAGAAATTAATCAACAAGACAACTAGCCTAGAAGAGGAAGCCAAACAGTTGCCCTTTTCTGACCAATCATCGAGGCCTAAGCCGCAAAAGGTGTTTGAAAAGAAGCCAGGGATAATTGTGTCAACGGACAGAGGGAAGCAGTCATCCAGAGCTCAGTATGAGAGACAATGAGCTCAAGAGCCTCCTTTCCCACCTCCTGTTCCACCACCTTGGCCATCATACCGGCCACCGCTGCTACAATGACCATTTTCACCACCTCAACAGCCTACCTAGCAGCAGTATTCATATCCATCGCCGGTAGCTACTTTCCACATACAATAGATTGAATAAGCCATATTCATTCAAGAGGGAGGTAGTTTGGAAAATCTTTAATAATCTCTTAAAAAAACTTGCCCTTCAGTTACCATAGCCTAAGAGGCTAGAGGAAGTGGGCAAGAGCGATGATCCTAGCTATTGCCCCTACCACTGTATGTCTTAGAGGATTGTATCACTTTTAAAGACTAGGTTGAGCATAGCTACAAGTAGGGATCCATACTTATCTTTAAGGAATACTTATTAGAATAAACCATCCGTCATTAGAGTAATCCTGGGATACTTACGATCCTCTTAAGACCAAAGAAGGATATCTCCCTATCCCAACCTCTAAGAAGATCATTTATAAGATCAAGAAGCTTTCCTTATAGCTGCATGAAGTAGCTCAACCCTCCAACACCAAGGAAGGTTTGCTAGTTGCAAAGGACAACTCGGGGAGGGTGATAGCCTAGTAGCAGCAGTAGCTCACCATACTTGCCCGAGATAGTCCAGTAGCATAGCCACCGTCCAAGTCTAATACTCCCTCCACCATTGTAGCTACCACCTCTTCTACTGATATGAGCATTGTATCTATGGATTAAGGCATTAAATCCCTTACCATGCTTACTTTACTGGATTTCTATCATGTACCTCCACCCAAAAAGAAATTAATGAAGAAAGGTGATTCTACTTATATATTGTCTACTTCTGATGTTCTTGATTTTATTCCTATTGAAAGCTCTCTGAGTCTAAATAAAAATAATAGCTCTAGTAGTTTCGATCCTTTCCTTTCTAATTTAGAGTTAAACTATCCTTCTCTAAATCAATCAGGTTTACCTCTTGGGATTGACTTGGAGTCAACGGACTCTGAGGATCCTATAAGAGAAGCTATAGGTATGCCTGATGAAAAGGTAGAACTTTCCACAAGCTCATCTTTCCAAGATGTCACCGAAGTCAATCTACAGAAGTGGCTTCTTTATGGTAGCACCTGATAAAGGTAAGCAAGTCATTGGTTCAGTGAGCAAAAGCCCCCATAGATGCTCCACCCATGGATATGCTTGTGGAGGACCAAGCCTATTGACACAATGTCCGCTCACCTTAGAAAGTTTCAAGTTAAGCATATTCATTATCTTGAGATGAGGGAATCTCTTATCAAGGCCTTATTTACCTAGAGATATGCTTAGCTCGATATTTCTAAAGAGGAGGCATGCCACTTGAAGGATATCTTAGAGTTACATTCAAGATGAAGACTTACTCCTGGGGATGAGAACAAGCTCTTTATATTATAGTGGATGTTGGCAAACAAAAGGTTAAAAGTTTTGGTGACCCATGTATCAATCAACATTATGAGTCTAAGAACCTATCCTATTTGAGGATCAACATCTCCAAACCCAAAAAAGAAAGGATGATGTTGAAAGGATTCAATGAACAAGGTGAGATGGCCTTGTGTTTATTTTAGATGTATGGGGACACCAGATCATAGGGTGTACTTTTGAGGTGATATGGTATAACATTGAGGTATGATGTACTATCTCAAAAGATATAGCATGGACCTAATCATATAATAAGGACTCCTTAGGCATGAAGCTTTGAATGTACTAGAGATTTTTACTTTACATGAATGAATAAAAGAGTTTATATTAAACTTCTTAAGTTCTATGGAGGAAAGCCTTAGTTACATCTATCTTAGGAAATAAAATTTTGTAAGAATACTCGATTAAAGTAACAATTATCATTTCCAAAGATTTCAATGTTAGACTATCAAAAGATTGGTTGTATTTGGAAAATCATTCAAAAGTTCAAGGAGACAAATTTTTTAAATCCAAATGAAATAAGTAGAAATGCTCATGATACTAGAAGCCTAGTGAGCATTCCAATCTATCCTATGGTTGGTCTTTTATTTTGAAGAGAGATTATATTTTTAAGTTGAAATTTAATTAGATTACTATTTATAATCCACCAACATAAGGTTGTGGGAATGCCTAAGAGGTGAGGATTTATAGTCACCAGAAAAAAGGCTACCTTAAATCTTAAATTTAGGGAGCTTTAGTATGAGCTAAATCACGACCTAAATCTAAGCGACAGGTGGACATAAGTGTTTAACTCCACAAGAGAATAAATTGTCTGACTTCTGGACTTATAATCATCTAGTCTACCAACTCCTCCTATGATTTTAAAACCATGCCATCTTATGAATTATAAGATAGTTAGGATAGTTATTTAATTAGAAAGAGACTAAAGTGCTAAACACACATCTAAGAGACTAGAGCATGAGTATGTATGATTTTAATCTATAGATGAAAATCTTTCAAATTTTATTTCATTTTAGACACATCATTTTATAGAGGTTTTAGGATTTCTTATGCCTAAATGCATGATGAAATAGGTTATGGGTCAAAATTAGAAGAAGGTGTTCTCCACCATAAGGGATGCAAAGGTCATGCATTCCTTTATCGCAAGGATGGAGATCCTTCATCAAGAGAGAAAGAATATGCATGAATGATGTGAAACATACAACCATACATCTAATGAGTTGCTAAATCTTTTAATTATCTTATTTATTTAGGCTTTATGATGAGGTTATGAGTTGTTTAAAATTTAATAAGTGATTATTTTGGTAGAAAAGTTATTTTATCCTAAGTGCCTAATCATATCCAAGCCACACATTAAAGCATTAATCATTTAAGAAACTATGAAAGCAAGGCATCCTAATGCACAATGTAAACATAACATCAAACAATTATATAAACTATCAAAAGATAAAGCTGTGGTAGTACCTTACAAACAAGAGAAAAGATGCAAAAGCTCATTTATACAATCTAATATGAAAGAATAATTATAATTGTATTAAATGCTAGTCTTCTTTCATATCTCCATTTGATTTGGTTCCTTCTTTGATTTGGATGGTACTTAAAAGGCATCATAAGGCAAGACAAAACCTTCTAACACTCATCCTAATCATAGCACTAATCAAATCCTATTACAAAAATTTCATGTGGAAAAGTAAATCTAACTTCAAAAAATAGAGGTTAAAATATATATATATAATCCCAAGTGTAGATTTATAATTTGGACTTAGCACTATTGGGTAACTAAGCCCATGTCCTAACTTGGATTATGCTTAAGGATTTAAGCAACCTCAAAAAGAGCATTCAAATTTATTTTAGCATCCCTTAAGCATAATACCCTATAGAAAATATGATTAGGCTTATATTGGTCAATCATTTAGTCTATAATGCATACACCCTAACATCCAATCTAAAATAATACATCATAAAATAAAACATACATCACATCATACAACATCTTAACTTAGAGTTAGAAGTGGTGACTTAATTCTAATGTGTGTATTAAGGCTTGTGTGGTAAGTCTTATTAGGTTTTAGTGTTGTATTTTCTAAGTGTAGAAGGATTCAATTTAACATGAAAGGTTAATTTCACTTGAAGTAGTTTAATTTATTTGAGAAATTTAATTTGTATTTTCTTTTGTTTTATTTTATTACACTTAGCAACTTAGTGTTATAAAAAGAGGAAAAGGATTGCCCTCTTTTCATCCTTACCTTAAGTCACTTTCTAAAGTATTTTAATTTGATTTAGTTCTCTTAGTGAATGGCTTATTAAACAACAACAACAACAAAAAAAGTTCATCCCACTAAGTGAACATAAATCCTCCATTATGTCCTCTTATTTGAAAAATTCTACATTAATTCAAGTATACAATGTCATCTTTTATAAATCTTAACCAAGTATTTTATCATTATTTCTTAACATAAGACAAATCTAATGCATCTAATTTAATATTTATGATCATATTTTATTAAACCATCTAAGATCTCTAATCTTACCTTGTTAACAAAAGTGAATGGCTTATTAAATGATTTAATTAATCCTAAGTTTAGGTTCACTTTAAATAATTATTCAAAATGAAAGTTAATTTAATTGAATTACAACATGACATATTAAATCATTCCTTTCCATTACATGTAACATCCATATGATTTATTCTAAGTGTATCTATACATGCATATATTTAAAACGCTTAAATGATGAATGTATTTATTTAATTTTTTATTTTGACTTAATTATTTAAACATTAATTTAAAACTTTATCCAATTTTTTATACAAAAGGACATAAGAATGAAATTAAATAGGCATGTCTTGTTAAACTAGGGATGTGAGGTAAGCAAATGTGAAAGCCAAAGCCTTGTATTTTCTAATGTATGACTATATACTCATTTGCATTCAAAGATATTTAAATTCATACATGAATATAGGAAGTAAGCACCAAATTGTATTATCGAGATTGTATATTTTTATTGAATTATTTATATATGAATTAAAGCTCATCAAAATTCTAATGTTGAAATACATAAGAGGAAATCAAATATGTGTCGAGCAAACTAGGAAATTGAGGTAATCAAAATGACCTCTTAAGTATCACATGCAATCAACACATGAATAGAGGAAAGATAACTCAACATTCATACACTTAAGTTATAAACACATGCATTTCTTATGTATTTATAACTAGCATCATAACACATCTTATTATTCATTTATAAGCTTTTGAAAAATACATTTGGATTAATAGGATAATATCCATGCATATATTAAATTAAATCAACACATGCAAGCTTACATAAAGAAATCCATTTTATTTTAGTTGATTTTCAAAAGATGGATGCATGAATTCAAATGACATCCAAATTTAACATGATTGGAAAGAGGATAATCAAATATATGCATGTGATTCATTGAACTAAACTAGTTCTTAAGGACAGTCAAATCAAATAAGATTATTTAAAGCAAACCAAAGCTTCTTTATTAATTAAGTTTTAAATTTGATTTCATTTAAAGAGGAGAAGAGAAATCATTACTTTCTATTTTAAACCCATTCTTACATTAGTGATTTGATTTAATTTAAGGAAATGTAATTAAGTTGATTTTATGGGTAAATTAAGTTGAACCCTTAATTAGATGAATTAATTACTCTTACCTATGTCACCTTAAAGTAACTGACTAAATAATTATGAGCCAACAAGATATGCATGGAAAATAAAGTTGCAATGATCATAGGAAATAAAAGGGGCATAAAGGAATTAAATCGTGATTAATAGTTAATTAGATTATGGGACTTAATTAATTACTTTTATGGTTTTCCACACTTATGAACTAACCATAAGTTCATTAAAATCCTTTAGGTTATTAAACACCTAAAGATCTACCCCTTTATTTAATTAATTAAAGATATGATTATGATTTCAATTTGATTGTGATTTAATTAATTGGGTTAAATCTATTAATTTCATTTTAAAAAAGTGTGAAATGAACTGAAAGGGTCAACCCTATTCCTTAGTTCACTTACTATTGAACAATGATTAATAAATTTAATTAACCAATTTTATTATTCATTGATTAATTAATCATTAATTTAAAAGAGTCAAGGTTTAATTAATCAATTTTCCTAATTCAAATAATAAATCCCAAAAAAAATTATGGGAGGCGAGGTCATCCCATTAAATTCACAAAAATTTGGATTATTGCTCAAGTAATTAATGAGTAATTAAGTTAATTAATTTTGTAATTAAACCAATTCCTTAATTACTATTCAAATATGTTAAGATCATTTAATTAATTCTCTTGAAATACCTTTAAAATGAGCATTTATTTGCATTTTTATTTCTTATGATTTTGAAGTTTCAGCCATTAAAAAATAATTGGCTCAAAGTAATCGTAGCTCCATTGGGGGACGCAGATGCTTTCCACATGGCATGAGATTGGCTACAAAATTATCGACTTAGCATAGTGGGTATGGGAGGATCTCATCTGCATTTAGATTAAAATGGCTATGATTAATTCATAATAAGATTAAATCGACGATCTAGTGGATCTAATCAATCCATTTGATCAATGATTTTGTGATCTATCATCACGCAAGTGAGGGATGAGTTGATTATTACTCACTTGATTCAATCTTATGAAGCTTAGATCAACTCCAAAGATCCTAGATCACATGACATGAGGGGGGGATCTAGTGGTCAAGATCACAAGAGATGCAAGTTTTCTTTAAAAAGTTGCAACCCATTTTTTCCTAAGGATCAATTTGGAAGCATTTGAGCTCAAGATATTGAATGATTGAAAAGCTTCATCTAATGGAGATAAACCATGTTGAGTAGCAATTGGATTTTGATGTTTGCTGAAGAAAATTGATAATTTGAGCTCGACTTTGATCAAGTCAACATTTGGCTGAAAGCATGGGGATTTGTTCATGCTTGATGAGGCCTAATGCGTAAGATCAAGTTTTATGTAGAAATGAAGTTATGTTGAAATGGGAGAGTTATTTTAGATAGATGGGAATGAATTTTGATTGAATGATTGGATTGAGAATGGCTCTGAGTCATCTTGGGAAAATTTGAGGAATGATTTTGTGTGTATTTGTGAAAATGATGTATTTTTTCATCTTAATCAGATGGTGGGATATTTGGCTTCTAATGGTTGTTACCATCTTGAGTCATGGGTGAGGAGGTGAGTTGGCTTGGTTGATTGAAGGTGAGGTGGTTAAGAAGGAATGGTGTCTATGGGTTTGAAATTTCCAATGGGAGGGTGATTATTTCATATTGAGAGAATCATATGGGTTAGGTTGGGAAGTGTCTTAGTGCCTAACGGGACCATTGGGAGAGTACCAAGTGGAATGGAAATGACCACTTTCATGGTGATTTGTCTAATGTGATGCCCTTGATGGGTAGAATGATCATTGGCATTGGATTTGATTTGTACATATTTGAAATGAGCCAAAGTGGTTAGAAAGTCATTGGAGTTGATTTAGGTTGGCTAATTTAACTCATTTAGGTCAAATTGGGTTAGTCAAGTTAACCTATTGGTCAAATTGGGTCAAACAACGTTAAGTTCATATAATCATTTGGGATGTTTTGGTTTAATTGGTTTGGTTAACTTAGATTTTATTTGCTCATTTGAATTCATTTGGGTCAAATAATGATGCACCAATTTGACCAAATCCAAATTCTCTCGTGTTGGTTTGGGTTTAGTTGACCAAATGATGATTGTAGGCTTTGGTTTCAAAGGATTTGGTTTGATTTAGAATGAACATTTAGGTCAATTGGGGAAGTAAAATGGGTCCAATCATTGCTTTGGTCAAGTTCAACAATCAAGTTGGAATGAACTTGAGGTTGCAATCAATTTGGTTTATATGATTTGACCAATTTGATCTTTTAGGTCAATTTAGGAAACTTGGGTGAAGAGGAAGTGGGTTTGAAATTGAATCGTCATATTCAAATATTGATGATTTGAGGAGTCATTGCATATTTGGCAGTTGTAATTCTAGTTGAGATATGGGTTATAGACTTGGTCAAATGACCAAGTTGACTGTGAATCAATTTGTGATAATTAATCAACCTAGAACAATAATCATGATGGTATTTTGATGTACTTGGTTCAATCCAGGGTAGGATTAACTTGCTCAAATAAAAAATTGTCCACTGGGGTCAAGTGGACCAATTAGTTTATATCATTTTAGGTTGAGTTTGATGAAAGTTTATATAGGATTTGGGATTTATATATAAATTTAATTGCAAAGCTTGGGTTCAAATGGGTATTGGTTCATCAATTCAAGTCAAAAGGATTAAGTTGGGTTTGACTTAAGTTGATTTTGGTTTGGCTTGATGATTGTAGATTTCATATTTTGTGAATATGATTGAAGGTATGATTGATTCATAAAATGAATTGAATTTGGGTTTTAATGAAGAATTTGGCTTTGGCTAAGTCCATGGAGTTGAGTCATGTGGCTTAGGTTTGAGATTTGGTTTGATTTAGT
This sequence comes from Cymbidium sinense, assembly GCA_021442155.1. Classification (NCBI taxonomy): domain Eukaryota; kingdom Viridiplantae; phylum Streptophyta; class Magnoliopsida; order Asparagales; family Orchidaceae; genus Cymbidium; species Cymbidium sinense. The sequence goes on along the minus strand of JAKCPB010000456.1, from coordinate 117,993 downwards.
TTGATGATTTAAATGTATATTTTATTTAAATTGGTGATGATGATGATGATATCGCTTAGTCATCAACAATCATTTGAATCGATAGGTTCTTTTCAAATCACATTTACTCATATGAGGAGTCGTGCTTAGAAACTTCGGATGATCTAGATGATTTTGAAGACAAAGATGCCAAAGTTTGAAGAAGAGATCGAGTCAACCATCGATGAGCTTAAGGAAATCAACTTAGAACCGAAGAAGATCCATGCCGACATACATCAGTTCTTTGTTGAATGAAATTGATACCAATGACTTAATTCAGCTATTGATTAAGTTTAAGGACTACTTTGCATGGAATTATCAAGAGATGCTTGGATTAGCTCCCGATGTAGTGGTCCATAAACAAGCAATATAACCTACTAACCCTATCATGCAAGCTCCTAGACACATGAGATATATAGAACAATAAGTCATTTATGAAGTCAAGAACCGATCGAGGCTTCCTCCAGGAAGAAAAATACCCTACCTGGTTAGCCAGCATCATCCCAGTTAAGAAAAATAATGGCCAAATTCACATATGCGTCAATTTTAGAGATTTAAATAAGGCATGTACAAAAGATGAATTTCCATTACCAATCCCAAAGCTGATGGTGGACATTGCCTCATCTCATGCAATCTTCTCTTTCATGGATGGCTCATGGGTATAACCAAATAAATATGGCCTCAAGATGAAAGAAACACTACTTTTAGAACCCCTATCAAAATCTATTATAAGGTCATGCCTTTTAGCCTTAAAATATTGGTGCTACAAAGGCTATGACTCAAATCTTTGACAAACTCATTCATAATCAAGTTAAGTTCTATGTCGATGATCTCATGGTCAAAAGTATACAAAAGGAAGACCATCTCTTTGACTTGAGCGTAGTTTTCAAATAGTTAAGATAATTTAACTCAAAAGGAACCCTTTTAAGTGTGCATTCGGAGTAGCTTCAAGGAAATTCCTTGGGTTTGTTCTTTGACAATAGGGAATCGAAATTGATCTGGAGAAGATCAAGGCGATATTAGAAATGCCACCCCCTAAAAGTTTAACTCAAATCAGATCATTCCATGGGTCGTTGGTGTATCTAAGATGCTTTATATCCAACTTATTGGGAAGATGTCGCCATTCTCAACACTTATCAATATTGATGCCAAGTTTAAGTGGGATGATAAGTGTGAGCATGCCTTTGAAGACATCAAGCATTACCTAATGACGTTGGTTCTAGCATCCCTTATCCTGGGCAAGTCGCTCATACTTTACACTAATATATTAGATGACTCCCTTGGTGCTTTGTTGGCCCAAGCCAATGATGAAGGGAAGGAAAATGCACTCTACTACCTCAGCCATAGTCTAATCCCTTTTGAGGCTAATTATCCACCTATTGAGAAGCATTGCCTAGTTTTAATCCATGCATTCCAAAAGCTATAGCACTACATGCTTCCTCATAAGGTGAACTTAATCTCTAAGATCAATTCACTATAGTATCTCATGACACGGTCGATGCTATCTAGATGGTTGGCATGATGGTCCATGATCCTCTGGCAGTTTGACATTACCTTCGTACCACTCTGTGTGGTGAAAGGACATGCACTAATGGATTTCATAGCAGTACACCCACTTCCTACTTAGTCTTCTCTTAGTGATGATCTCCCTGATGAACAAATCATGAACATAGGGGATACTAGCATTTACCACTAGGAGATGTACTTTGATGGTGTGGCTTCCTCTCAAAGAGGATAAGAGCCATAATCTACTATTCAAAGAAAGGCAGGGGTTGGAATAGTTCTCATAACTCTGGACCATGATATGATGAAATTCTCATGTCATATGTCCAATCCACCAACAATGAAGTGAATATGAGGCTCGATTTGGTCTAGAGTTAGTTTTACTCTAAGCATCCAGAACATCAACATCTTTGAGGATTCTCAACTAGTCATCAACCAAATCGCTAGGTTCTATAAGGTTATAAAGCCCAAGCTCCATCACTACCATAAGTACACCATGGAGTTATTGGCCCAAATCTAAGAGGTTACCATTTATAAGATTCCTCAAGGAGAGAACATCATAGTGTATGCTTTATCCAAGCTTGCCAAGGAGTTGGCATGTTCGAACGATGAGTTTATATCAATAAAGGTCCAAAATAGACAAGTCTTATCCCTTATTGATATTGAACTCATCACTCTCTTGAAGGGGAGGTTGCCCTACCAAGAAGGATAAGGAGTAAGATTGGAGGCAACCATTCATGGATTACTTAAATAAAGAAAACTACCTCAAGAGAAGTCAAGCCCATTAGATGAAGCATAGAGCACTTTCTTATGTTGTTGTGGATGGTGTCTTATACCACCGGTCTTTCGATCATATGTGGTTATGTTGTTTAGACAAGCATGAAGCCCATAAGATCATGACCGAGGTACACTCAGGATTATGTGGAGCCAACCAATTTGATCCAAAGATGAAAGCCAAGATCAAGAGACTAGGATACTATTGGCCATCGATGATCAAAGATTGCAAGAGTACAGCTAGGTGATGCCACCAATGTCAAATACACGGTGTGGTCCTACACCAACAACCCAACATTCTACATCCTACATTGGCCTCATGGCCATTCGAGTGTTGGGGTACTGACATAGTGGGTCTGATTGATCCTCCATCTTGCAAGGGTCATCGATTCATCTTAGCATTTACTAACAACTTTTTCAAGTGGGCAAAGGAAATTCTACTCAGAGAGGTCACGGCTTAGCATATGCTCCAATTTTTTAGGAACTATATCGTGTATAGGTTCGGAGTGCCTTGACGAACTAGGATAGGTTAGGTCTAGTTGGTCAATTATGGCTTTGGTCAAGTTCAACAAGTGATTTGGAATGAATTTGACCCATTGGTTTCAATCAATTTGGCTTAGATCAAGTTTTGACACATTTTGACTTTTAGGTCCAAAGTGCAATCAAGTGGCCAATTGGGCTAGGTTAGGCTCAAATGTTGACTTGGTCAAGTTTAAACATTAATCATGAATGAGTTTTGATCAATGGTTTCAATCAATTTGGCCTATAGTGGATTTTGGCTATGTATCATTTTGGCTAAGTGTTGACTTGGTCAACCCATAGGTTTGACTTAGTTTGACTCAATTTGACTGATTGATCATCTCATGAATTGTGATCATGATGAGAGGCTTAGATGGGCTTAGTTTAATCCAATTTGGTTAGATTAGAATTTTGCTCATAAGGGTACTTTAGGTCATTTTGGGTCAAGTGACCTAAGTGTCAAATGGCTTGGTCAAAGCTTGATTTGAGTTTGATTGAACTCACATATGGACTTATGATTGAAATATAAATCCATTTGCAAGAGATTTGAAGTCAAAATGGGTTTTGATTCATTTGATAATTTCAAGTTCAAAGGGAGAACATGAGTTTGATTTGGGTTTGATTTTGAATTGAGTTATTAAGTGATTGAAGTTTTTATTTATTTTTGGGTTCATGATGAAGGATTGATTGAATCATGAAGAAAAATCAAGATTTTGGCTTGATTTGATATTGATTTGGCTAAGTTCAAGAGTTTGACTTAAAGGCTTAGGTTGAATTTTGATTGAATTTAAGTTTGATTTGGAGTTGGTTTTGGTTGTTTGAATTTATATTTCATTTATATATGTGAATATAAATGAGAATATAAATATGAGAAAATTTCATGAATTTGAAATGATTTGGACTTGATTTGGGCTAAGTACTTAAGACAGAATCAAAGGGACTTGGGAAAGATTTTTAGAATTTGGATATTATTTTGGAATATAATTTGATTGATTTGAATTTATATTTCATTTATATATGTGAATATAAATGAGAATATAAATGGTTTGTGAGAAAATTTCATGAATTTGAAGCGATTTAGATTTGATTTGGGATAACTCCTTAAGAGAGAATCAAAGGACTTAGGAAATATTTTTAAAATTTCTATCAGCTTCAATCATTTGGAATTGATCATGAATTTTTGGAATTGATTTTAGTTTGGAGGAATTCAATCAAGTTGATTTAGTTTGGAGAAAATCAATTAAACTGGAATTGATTTGAGTTTGACTTGAAGGAAGGAAGTGAGGAATGTGGTTCAAGCTATAGGGTGTTTTTTGCTAACACCCTAAGGTATGACTTATTCCTATGGCTAACTCTTCTAAGTCTCTAGGCTAGGTTGAGTGTCCACCTAATCACTAGATGTGTCTTAAGACTAAGGAAACTCTAAAGTCTAAGAGAAGTCCTATGTTAAAGATGGAGGGGTTGAGAGCTCATTCAAAAAATTAGGTCAACAAAGGGCGCCCAATAGGAGTGGTGTGACAAGGAACACCAAGATGTGGTGTTGACCAAATGATCAACATCGAATGATCACAAGCACTAACAAGAGACAATATACTCTAGCCCAAGGTGTAGAAAGAATGAGCTTAGTGCAATGTGACTCTACTCATGTCAAATAAGAGAGAAAGGAGGAATCCAATTAGGGATAGAGTATGTGAACCTTCCACTATGGAAAAGTCAGGAATGAGAGGTTTGATTTGATTAGAGCCTCATAAAAGAAATTTGATTTGTTTAATTAAGTTTTGCTGGGAAGAGGGTTGAATTTGTTTCAATTTGTTGTTTGTTTAATTGTTTTATTTTGACTCAGGGATGGAAAGAACTTCCACTAAGGACCAAGTTCAAGTCTACATTGGAGGAAAGGAGAAATCAAGGGATTAGAATTTCAGTCCTAGGAACTAGAATGATTTGCATCTCATTGAGGAGGAGTAATAGATTTGATTTAGATTGATTGATTATTTTGTTTTATTTGTTTCATTTGATTTTTAGATTTTAGATTTAAAGATGGACCTTGTTGATTTATGATGGATGGGCCATGGGTGGCTAACTCGAGTTTACCAATCCAAAGGAGTAGTCTACCAACCACATGTAGGACTTATCCAACCAAGGGGGGGTAGCAACTTGGTGATAGTAGACTTATATCCTCCAAAATAATGTGGTAATCTATTGGGCAACAAATCTAACCCAACCTGACCTACTATTGAGTGAATGCCGTTAGGGACCTAGATTGACAAAAGATATTCAAAATAATATTTTTTAAATTTGTTTTGATGGATTCTGATTTGATTGATCACACTAAGAAGGAGCTTATATCAACTAGGCCTATCTTAGATTTACCAACCAAAGGGAATAGCTTCCAACCACATGGTGGGAAATCCAACCAAAGGAGTACTTTTGGTTTGCAATGATCAATTGGAAGAAAACTCAGGACTCATATATTCCAAAAAAAGACCACTAAGGTGGTGTTGCTTGGGCAACAAATCAAACGACCTAGGGCTATTGATTAAGTGAATGCCGCTAGGGACCTAGATGCTCAAAGATATTCAAAATTAATATCATTTTAGATTTGTTTTGATGGATTCCTATTTGTGATTGAACCACTAAGGACTTATATAAACCTAGGCCTATCTGGACTCACAACCAAAGGGAATAGCTACCGATGGGAGAGCAACCAAAAAGGAGGCCCTTTTGGATTTTCAATTGAAGAAAGTGAATTGAGTTTATATTCCACTACAGACCTGTGGTTTGATTTGGGATCAAACAAATCAAACCTAACTCAAATTTATTGAGGGAGAATCGCACAATGTGAACAAATTCTCCAACCACGGGGTACTAGGAAAGGGGGACTATTCAATCCAAGAGTAATCTGGGTAGTGTTTAAATGGGGTCATGGATGTGATCCAAATAGAGTGCCCGTGAGGGTCGCTAAGGGCTTAATGATAAACCCTATAGAAGATGACATGGTTAGTCATATATCAAATAAGTATTCGGTGTCCAACTCAAGGAGAAAGCTCGAGGACTCACATCTTCTAAGAGTGGTGTACTCACTGAGTGAGTCATTATCAACATAGCAAACGTCAACCAACCTAACGTGCCCATCAATTTGTAATAATTAGCCTAGGAACAAAGTTAGGGGACTCACATCTTCTTATAGAGAAGATTCGGGATAATCTATCTTCGCTTGATATGTCATCGAGGATGACTACCGAGTGAATTCCATTGGAGGACTTATATCAACTCAAACATAGCCAAGAGGAAAGGAGCCTCTAGCACTTACTCTAAACCTAAATATACTGACCTAGAGTCCATGATGGCTAGTTCAAGAAGAAAGAGACTGATCTTCTTAAACAAAGTCGATGAGGTTTCATTAGGAAATACCATACTATCAAGAACTCATTGGTCAATGGTTTGTAAAGAAAGTGACTCATTTAAATAGTGACCCAGGGTGACATACTAGCAAGGTAGGTGATATGAGTGAGTGCCATGGGCTTGTCCCACATCAAAATAGCCCGAGATCAAAGATATATGTTTATTTTTGTGCATGTGTTAAAAGGAATAGGACGTCTCTCAAGTTCTCTCACCTACTTAAACAGGTTGGGGTTTTGATGAAATGGTGCCACGGATGGCAACCGGGAATTTCCACTAAGAAAGAATGTCGCTCAGGTTCTCTTACACCTAACTTAGTTGTGCTTATCAAAATAGGATGCCTCTTGGGTTCTCTTACACCTATTCTAACAAATAAGGAAATGTGTTTGATCGTATTTGTGTTGTGAAAGAGGAATAGGATGCTGCTGGGGGACTCTTACACCTACCCTAAACACATCATGGCAGATTCGCAAGACAAGCAAACAATACTTCTAAAGAAGAGAAAATTTTGATGAAATGGAATCAGATTTTTGTTGATTAATAGAATTGTTTTCAAAACATGATTTTTATGAATAATATTTCTTCAAATATAGCCCATTAATTAGAAGCATCAGGTGTTCCCCTTTACAATCAATAAGCTAATAAGATCCTCCTTGGTAGGCCTTCCCCATGACATAAGGGCCTTCCCAAGTGGGTTCAAACTTGCCTCCCATCTTTCGATGGGCAACAATTGGTCTCCTTAGGATTAACACAAGTTCTCCTACTCAAAAAAAACCTAGACTAATTACTTGTGAGCTTGAATCATTTTGTCCTTGTATAACTCAGGTTCTAGCATGCCCGTGACACTCCTCTAAACCTTCAAGCTCTTCTAACCTCAACTTTGCATTATGCTTTGTAGTGATCTTGTTACCCAATGTTATCCTTAGTGATGGGAGTTAAACTTCTAAAGGTAGAAGGGCTTCAGACCCATACACTAAAGAAAATAGGGTTGATTGAGTTGGAGTCTGGTTGTGGTGCAGTAGGCCCACAAGGCTTCAACCAACTGCTCATTCCACTGCCGCTTGTTATCATCAATAGTCTTCTTTAGTATTTGGATGAGAGTTTTGTAGAATGCTTCTGCTAAACCATTTGATATGTGTTAGTAGATGGTGGAGTATCTCCAATCTATACCGTGTCATCTGGCTAAGCTATTGATCTTGGTGCTTTTAAATGCAGTACCATTATTTGATATAATTCATCGAGGCACCCCTAACTAATATATGACATGGTTCCTAAAAAACTAAAGCACATGCTGAGCTATGACCTCTCTGAGTGGGATTGCCTCCACCCACTTGGAAAAGTAGTCATTGGCAGCTAAGATGAATCGATGTCTCTTGGAAGAAGGAGGATCGATAGGACCTACAATGTCAGTACCCCAACACTCAAATGGCCATGAAGCCAAGGTAAGGAGTAGAATGTTGGGTGGTTGGTGAAGGACCACACCATGTACCAGACATTGATGGCATCTCCTAACTACATCCATGCGACCAGAATCAGGCTAGTAGTATCCTAGTCTCTTAATCTTTGTCTTCATCTTGGACAAGATTGATGCGCTGCATAGATAAATGTACCTCCACAATCCCATGGGCTTCATGTGTTATCTAAATGAACCACATTTTGGTCAAAGGATCATTAGTATAGGGTACCATCAACGAGAGCATAGGAGAGAGCTCTCTATTTCTCCTGATGGGCTTGTGACTTCTCTTGAGGTAGTTTGCCATTATTCAAATAGTCTATGAATGGTTGCCTACAATCCAGCTCCTCTTCCTTTTGGCATAACCTCCCCTTCAAGAGAAAGTCTCTCAATGAGTTCAACATCAATAAGGGATAGGACTTGTCTATTTTGGACCATTATTAGAATGAACTCATCTTCAGACATGCCGCAAGTTTGGCCAAATCATCTACTACTATGCTCTCTACTCGGGGAACCTTGTAGATGGTGACTTTGAGGATTTGGTCCAACAGCTTCATGGTATACTCGTGGTAATGATGAAGGTTGGGTTTGAGAACCTTGTAGGACCAAATATGATTGATAACCAGCTGAGAATCCCTAAAGATGTTGATGCTCTTGACACTGACTATGATGGCTAACTCTAGAATGGCAATCAAAGCCTCATACTCAGCTTCATTATTGGTGTAGGGGTTGGAAAGATAGTATGAGAATCTCATCACATCACAGTCTGGAGTTAGGAGGACTATCCCTACCCCTGCCTTTCCTGGAAGAGTAGATCGTGGTGCTTCCCCTTTATGAAATGAAGCTGCACCATCAAAATACATCTCCCATCGACGGTTGTCAACCTTCCCTAAGTTCATGATTTGTTCATCAGGGAGATTATCACTAAGCGAAGAATCGAGAAGTGGGTGTCGCTAAGAAATCTGCTAGTGCTTGTCCTTTTACCCTATGAATGTGATATCAAACTTTGAGAGGATCATGGACCATCATACAAAGCATCCGGATAGCGTTGCTCATGTCATGAGATATTGTAGTGGATTGGTTCTAGAAATCAAGTTCACCATATGAGAAAGCATATAGTGTCATAGCTTTTAGGAAGCAAAGAACAAAGCTAGGCAATGTTTCTCAATAAGTGGGTAATTTACTTTAATAGGAATCAGATGATGCCTGATGTAGTAGAGAGCACTCTCCTTCCCTTCATCATTGGCTTGGGCCAACAAAGCACCGAGAGTCATCGTAGTAGTGGGAGGATGAGTGGCTTCCTTGGGATAAGGTCGCTTGGATGAGTGGCTTGCACTCAACCTAATGATGGATGAGTTCATTGAAGATCTCATGGCCCTTGGTATATAGCACTAGCATTTATAAGGAAGGCATGACTTTATAACAAAAGATTTTGATCGGGGTTCAAAAGTGGTGTTTCTTTTATCTTGAGACATCTTGATTTCATTATAGCTAGATAACCCATCCATGAAAGAGAACATTATATGAGATGAGGCAAGGTTCACCATTAATTACGGTATAGGAAGAAAAAAACTCATTCTTAGGACATGCCTTATTTAAGTCCCAAATCGATGTATATGCAAATTTGGCCATTCTTGATCTTAATTGGTATGACATCACTAACTGTAGGATATTTTTCTTACCTGATAAAACCAGCATCAATCAATTTTTTGACTTCAGAAATGACATGTTGTTTAATTTCTAATCGCATACATCTAGGAGCTTGCTTGGTTTAGGATCTATTGTAAGTTTGTGGACTACGTGAGATAATCCAGGCATTTCTTCATAACTCCATACAAAGCAGTCCTTAAACTCAGTCAATAGCTTAATTAACTCATTGGTTTATTCTTCATTGATCAATGAAGTGATGTACGTTGGGCATGGAATTTCTTCTATCCCGAGGTTGAAGCTTGTCTACTGTTTAATGGATTTCTTCTTCAAATTCTAGAGGTGCATCCTTGATTTGAAGATCATCTAGATCATTTAAGGTTTCTAAACACACATCCTCATAAGAGTTGGTGTTGTGTGAAAAGAACCTATCAGACTCCAAATGATTGGTAGCATCTAAGAAATTATTATCATCATCGAGTAGACCCATTGTACCAAATCCTAGTCCTACTCTTGATTGTGTTTCCCTGCCTGTATTATTCCATAGCTTCTCAAAATACTCTAACCTATGGCTAGACCATGTTTGAGAAACCAAACCTTTCTATATAAGATTATGAACACAAGGCGAGTAAAAGTCAAATGATAATTCCATTAATTGTTTAAATGAATCATCCTTAAGTTCTACATCAACTTTAGGACTTGAGAATGATGATCCCAAAAATAATCTCTTTTGCTTCGCATCCATGAAAGACTTAAGGGCTACCTTAACTACTTAACCTTCAACTTTTTGAGATGAAAGTGAGGTTAGAGCTAAGGTTCCTAGCTGCTGCCTAATAGTCTCACATAAGCTTGATTCGAATACTTTGCTTTATCTGGAGGCTTGGTCTTCATTGTCTGGATCGAAAGTCACCTCCAATGGAACTGAGAGGGTTGGTATGTATGTTAATCACATTAGACTCTTCCTCCGAGCTTGATTCCAAATCTATGTGAATAGTAGGTACTCCTATGAGTTGGAACATAAACCCTATTGGTTGATGGCCAACCATGGGTATTCTTCCTCTGAATTGCATCTATTTCTACCTCTGCCTCTACCTGGTGGAGGTTGAGTCATCCCACATGTCCATATGATGGAATGGACTATGGTTGGAATGTGATATGCCTATTTCTTCTTAAATTCCCCTTTCTTGTTCACTTGGATTTTCAATTTTCTTTTATTTTTCTTTTACTTTTTCTTTTCTTTATTTTCTTTTCTTTTGAATCTCAATTTGTTGTTCAAGTACAAGAAATGGTATTTTGAAAGAAGTAAGTCGATCCTCAAAAATCTTAACCCCTCTAACTAAAGATGGCTTTTCATCACCTTTGACTCTAAATCAGAAAGAGAAAGATCAGAATTGTTATAGTTATTTTGACTTGAAGAGTTATCATTCAGAATAGAAGCAGACAATCCATCAGAAGTGACATAGATGTAATTGAAGCTAGCTTTATTCTTCAATTTCTTGGATTTTATAGGAGTTACAAAGTGAAAATTAAGTAAAGTAAGTGGGGTAAGGGATTTGATGCCCTTATCCACGATAAAAGTTCTACTAGAAGAAGAAAGCTAGAAGTAGAGAAGTTAATGTGGTAGTTACAATGGTAGACGGAGGCTAAACTCTGCACCATGGCTATCCCTGCACATGCTGTCTTCTGTTAAGCCCCCGCCTTCCTTGAGTTGGCAACTTACAAACCTTTTTTTTGTAGGTTTGAGCGAAATCACCACAAGGAAAGTTTCTTGATTTTGGAATATCCTTTTAGAGGTTTTGGATAAAGAGATATCCCAACTTTCTTTAGTTTTGGAAGGATTGCAAGTATCCCAAGGATTACCCTAATGGAACTAGATGGTTGTTCTATAAGGTATTCCTTCAGGATAACAATAGCACCGGTCTTGAAGCTATGTTCAAGCCAGTCCTTGAATGTGAAGAATTCTTCCAAAACATGACCTAGTATATGGTAGGGCAAAGTTAAGATCCTTTTGCCCACTTCTTCTAGTCTCTTAGGTTTGGGTAGCTTAAAATTAGGCTTTTTTATGAGATTCTTAAAGATCTTCTTGATTACCTCCCTCTTAAATGAATAAGGCTTGTTAAGTTTATCCAAAAGAGTAGGTGGACTATAGCTACGAGTTATGTGTACCACTGTTGATGATGTGGAGGAGGAGGTGAGGCTGGTGAGGCTCTGGAGTCAGTAGGGCTACCTCGGTGGTGGTAGAGAAGGTGGAAGTGAAGGCCGAGGTCATGGTCTCTGACGATCTCTAGGTTGCTTCCTTCTCTACCATTATCTGCTCAGCTTCTTCTCATATAACTTCTACAGCATTGACTTAGGAAACTAGTTTTGGAAAGGCAACTGTTTGGCCTCTCCTTGTAGACTAGCTTCCTTGCTGATTAACTTCTTAAAAGGATTGATGATGAAGCACTTAAGCATGAAGGTGACTAGGCCATGTATATTCTTTAGAAGAATCTCAAGGGCATGCTATTCAGATAGCTGTGGCTCACATTTCATACTCAGCTTACGCCATCTGAGAATGTAGTCAATAAGAGACTCACCTGGGTGTTGTTGTGCTACAACGAGATCGCCAATAATGAATCTTGAGCTCCAAAGAAACCCCTTGATAAAGAGTTCCAACCAAATATCTTCATTGAGTTGTTGGAAGTTTAGTGCAGTCAAATGCTACACCAGTTAAGCTATTGATAAAGAGACGGAATAGTAAAGTGTCCCATAGATAACTAACCTTCACCTTTACCCTCATCTGGATCTGAGGAGCCACGTGATCGCCATCAAGGTTCTTATTCTTAGGGTTTATTTAGTTTTAGGGTTTAGGTTTATTTTTTAATTTATTTAGTTACTTTTGGTTTTGGTTTAGGGTTTGGGATTTAGGGTTTAGGGGTTTACAATTTAGGGTTTAGGGTTTAACATTTTAGAGTTTATGCTTTTAGGGTTAGGGTTTAGTGCTTAAGGTTTTTTAGGGTTGAGGGTTGAGGGTTTAGGATTTTGGGTTTATGGTTTTTCTTTTTATTTTTAAATTAAGTAAACTGATAGGTTTAGGATTATTTAGTTTATTTTATTATTTATTTTAGTTTATTTTATATTTATTTTATTTAGGTTTATTTTTTAATTTTATTTAGTTTTTTATTTATTTTAGGTTTATTTATTTTAGGTTAGGTTTTTTACTTTAATTCATTTTATAGTTTAGTTTTATTTTTATTTTATTTTTTTAGGTTTAGGTAATAATTTTTAATTTTTTTTATTTAGGTTTAGGTTTTTATTTTATTTTATTATTTTAGGTTTTAGGTATTTATTATAGGTTTATTTATTAGTTTTATTTTTTTAGTTTTGGTTTAGGTTAATTTTTAGTTTATTTTATTTTATTTAGTTTATTTTAGGTTTAGGTTTAGTTTATTTTAGGTTTAGGTTTTATTTTTTTAGTTTAATTTATTTTAGTTTAGCATTAGGTATATTTTATTTTTATTTTAGGTTTAGGTTTTGTTAGTTTAGGGTTTAGGTTTTATTTTATTTATTTATTTAGGTTCTATTTTGGATTATTTTTGGGTTTAGTTTTATAGTTTTCTTTTATTTTATTTTGGTTTATTTTATTTTATTTTTTAGGTTTAGTTTTATTATATTTAAATTTTCAATTTTTAGTTTAGTTTATATTTTTATTTATATTATTTCGTTTAGTTTTATTTTCATTTGATTTTCTTTTTTGTTTAGGTTTTTTTTTATTTTTATTTTATTTTATTTTATTATTTTTTTTTGGTTTTATTTATTTTATTTTTAGGTTCCATAAGTTTGGGTTTACATTTTTAGCTTTTTAGGGTTTAGGGTTTTTCTTTTGGGTTTAGGGTTTAGGTTTCTTTTAGAGTTTAGGGTATAGGGTTTTAGGGTTTAATGTTTAGGTTTAAGATTTAGTTTTTTAGGTTTAAGGTTTAGGATTTAGGGTTTTTTTAAGTTTAGGTTCAAGTTTTAGTTTAGGGTTTAGGGTTTTTGCTATTTTTTTAACAGAGAACAAAGTCAGATTCAACATCTCTTATTTTCAATTTCATCAACCAAGTAACACACCAAGTTTTCTGAGTCACAAACAATGACATAGATAAAAAATGAGCATGCATAGAGCAAATCAAAAACCTTGGATAACTAGAACGCCTCTACAAGAGACACAATTCCATAGATATCATGCCATTCTTCCTTTCTAGTTAGAACCATGGCCTCTAAAGCTACCATCATGTCCTCATCCCTGCCACCACCACGAGCCTCTATCACTCCTCCTCCTCCAACCACACCTCTAACCACCACCTCCATATCACTAGCATCCATATCCCCACCACCACTGTGATAATCTTGTATCCCCTTCACCTCCACTCTTAGATTTAGGCCTCCATTGATGTTCTTGTCATCAAAGTTCTCCCATTCTTAGGGTTTAGTTTAGGTTTAAGTTTATTAGGTTTTAGGGTTTATTTATTTTTTAATTTATTTAGTTACTTTGGGTTTAGGTTTAGTTTGGGTTGGGTTTAGAGTTTAGTTAGGGTTTGGGGTTTAGGGTTTAGGTTTAGGTTTAGTGTTTTTTTAGTTTAGGGTTTAGTTTATGCTTTAGGGTTTTTTAGATTAGTTTAGGTTTTATTTTAGGTTTTAGGGTTATAGAGTTTTTAGGGTTTATGATTTATTTGTTTTTTTTTTAAAAAAATTAAATAAAGGTAGTTTATTTAGTTTATTTTTATTTATTTTAGTTTATTATATTTTTTTATTTATTTATATATTTTATATTTATTTAGTTTAGTTTATTTATTTTAGGTTTAGTTATTTTAGTTTAGGTTTTTTTATTTTTGTTTATTTTTTAGGTTTAGGTTTATTTTTTAGTTGACTTTTATTTTTTTTATTTTTAAGTTTAAGTTTTGGTTTTTATTTTACTTTTTAAAGTTTAAGTTTTAGGTTATTATTTTAGGTTTATTTATCCATTTTATTTTTTAGTTTAGTTTATTTATTTTTTATTTTATTTTATTTTATTTAGTTTAGGTTTAGGTTTGTTTAGTTTATTTAGTTTTTAAGTTTATTTATTTTGTTTATTTATTTTTATTTTAGGTTTAGGTTTTTTTTATTTAAGTTCTAAGTTATTTTTATTTATTTTTAGGTTTATTTGTTGTTTTGTTTTATTTAGTTTTATTTTATTTAGTTTTATTTTATATTTAGTTTTATTTAGTTTTTGGTTTATTATTTTTTTAGTTTAGTTTAGGTTTTATTTATTTTATTTTATTATTATTATATATTTTTTAGGTTTAGTTTAGGTTTTTTATTTTATTTTATTTTATTTAGGTTTATGTTTTATATTTTATTTTTAGTTTTATTTAGTTTAGATTAGGTTTTAGGTTTTGGTTTATGGAGGGTTTAGAGTTTAGGGTTTAGAGGGGTAGGGAGTTTAAGGTTTGGCTCATTTGTGTTTAGGGTTGGTTTATTGGGGTTTAGGGTTTTTAGGTTTAGAGTTTAGGGTTTAGGGTTTAGGGTTTAGGAGGGTAGGGTTTAGGATTTAGGGTGCAGGGTTTAGGGTTTAAAATAAAGATTTCTTTTAAAATTAAGTAAATGGTAGGTTTAGGTATTTACTTTATTTTTATTTATTTTAGTTATTTTAGTTTTTTATTTTATTTTATATTTTATTTATTTATTTATTTTATATTTATTATTTTATTTTATTTTATTTAAGTTATTATTTTTATTTTTTTTGGTTTTATTTAGTTTAGGTTTAGGTTTTTAGCTTTTTAGGGTTTAGGGTTTAGGATTTAGGGTTTAGGATTAGTTTAGAGTTTAAGGTTTGGGGTTTATGGTTTAGGGTTTATGGTCTTTTAGGGTTTATGGTTTAGGGTTAGTTTTATGGTTTAGGATTTAGGCTTTTGGGTTTAAGGTGCCTGAAATAGCTCAAACTGCAACACCAAGGAAGGTTTGCTAGTTGCAAAGGATAACTCTTGAAGGGTGATAGCCCAGCAGTAGACGTAGCTCACCATACTCAGATAGTCTAAATAGCACCGTCCGAGTCCAAGATTTCCTCCACGTTACTACCACCTCTTCTACTAGCTCCTCTTCTACCAAAAGAGCATTGTATCAAAATAAGGGCATAAATTCCTTTTCTTATTTTACTTGAACTATCATGTACCTCCACCCAAAAGGAAATTATTGATGAAAGCGATTCTACTTATATATTGTCTACTGATGCTCTTGATTTTATTCCTATTGAAAGGTCTCGAGTATAAATAAAATACCTCTAGTAGTTCCTATCCTTTTCTTTCTGATTAGAGTTGGACTATTATTCAAATCAATCAAGTTCACCTTGAGATTGACTTGGAGTCAACTAACCTCGTGATCCCATAGGAGAAGTCGTAGGTATGCATGAGAAGGTAGAACTTTCCACATGCTCATCATTCCAAGTCACCAAGTCAACCCACACGTGACAAAGTTCTACCTCTAGGGTAGCACCTGAGGATAAGGGTAAGCAGGTCATTGGTTCAAGTGAGCAGATAGCCCCTCCATAGGATGCTCCACCGATGGATATGCTTATGGAGGACCAAGCCAAAGTTGATTACAATGTGTCACCCCTAGAAAGTTTCCAACTAAGTTAAGCATATATGATGCTCTTGTCTTATCCAAAGAAATGAGGAAATCTTTAATCAAGGCCTTACCTGATCTAGGGATATTCTTTTGACACTACTAAAGAGGCTTGCCACTCAAGGACATCTTAGAAGTTACATTCGATGAAGACTTACTCTAGGGATACCACACAACCACCTCTTTACATTAAAGTGGATGTTGGCATATATAGGCTATCCATGGTTCGGACCTGTGTATCACAATATCATGAGTCTAAAACCCTCACTTAAGAATCGACATCTCCAAACTCTAAAAAGAGAGGATGATGTTGAGAGGATTCAATGAACAAGGAGAGAGAGGGCCTTGTGCCGTTTATTTTTGGATGTAGGGGGGGGAGGACGAGGACATCACGTAGATCGTAGGGGATACTTTTTGAAGTGATCAGGTACAACATTGAGGTATGATGTACTATCTCAAAAGATAGAGGCATCACCCTAATCATAAATAAGGACTCTAAGGCATGATGGATCTTAAATGTACCAAAGATTTATCCCTACTTTACATGGATGAATAAAGTAGGGTTTTATAAAGTTCCAAAGTCTTAAGAAATCTTAAGAATACTGATTAAAGTTGACAATTATCATCTCCAAAGATTTAAGTTACTATTAAAGGATTGGTTGTATTTGGAAAATCAATGTGAAAGTTCAAGAAGAAGACTTATTTTGGAGTCTAAATGAAATAAGAAATGCTCATGATAGGAAGCCTAGTGAGCATTCCAATCTATTATATGATTTGGCTTGTAATTTTGAAGTTGAAGAGATTTATATGTTTTGAGTTGAAATTTAAAATTACACTTATAATCCACCAACACAAGGTTGTGGATGCCTAAGAGGTGAGGATTTATGCTTGTAGCTAAGGAAATACTATGATTAAGAGAGTTTTGACAAGCTAAAGCACAACCCAAATCTAAGTGAAGACATATGGGTTTACTCCATATGAGAATAAATTGGACTTTTGACTTATAATATGAAGATTTACCATATATCTTATGAATTGCAAGATTTAGTTATTTAATTAGAAAGAGACTTAAACACACTCCCTACATTTATGTGGACAAGTAAATCTAATCCACTAAAAGTGAGGTTAGCTAAATATAGATATAATCCCAAGTAGTATTTATAATTAGACTTAGCATACAATGGGTAAAGCTATACCATCCTAACTTGGATTATGCACAAGGATTTAAGAAACGAAATAGAGTATTCATTTTATTTTAAGCATCCTTAAGCATAATCTTGTAGAAAACATGATTATGCTAATATTGCCTCATCTGTAAGCATACACCCCAACATCTAATCTAAAATAATGCATCATAAAACAAATCATACATCACATCATACACCATCCTAACTTAGAGTTAGAAGTGGTGACTTAATTATAATGTGTATTAAGGCTTGTGTAAGTCTTGTAAGGCAATAGTGTTGTATTTTCTATGTGAAGAAGGATTCAATTTAACATGAAAGGTTGATTTCACATGAAGTAGTTTAATTGATTTGAGAATTTTAATTTGTGTTTTCTTTTGTTTCATTTTATTACACTTAGCAACTAAGTGTTATAAAGAGAGGAAAAGAGATTGCCCTATTTCATCCCTACCTTAAGTCACTCTCTAAAGTATATTAATTTGATTTAGTTTTCTTTAGTGAATGTCCTATTAAATGATTTAATTAATCCAAAGTTAAGGTTCACTTTAAAAATCCTATTCAAAATGAAAGGCATCTTAAGATTAATTTAATTGAATTATTACCACATGACATATATTAAATAATTCATTTCCATCACATGTAACATGCATATGATTTAATCCTAAGTGTATCTATACATGCAACATATTTTAGCACCTAAAGATGAATGTATGTGTATATTTAGAATTTATATTTTATTTGATTGAATTATTTAAACATATTAATTTAAAACTTTATCCAAATTCTTATAAAAAATGACATAAGAATGAAATTAGATAGGCATGTGCCATTGTTAAACTGGAAGTGAGGTAATCAAATGACCTCCTTGAGCTAGCTAAAGCCTCTATTCTGATGTCCACTATATACTCATTTTCATTCAAACATATGTAGATTCGTATAGATGAACATAGGAAGTAAGTTTTAATTCATAGGGCTAATTAATTCAACCACTTAGTCAATTATGAATGCATGCAATTTTAATGTAAAATGGTATTTTCATTCACTAATCACATATACAAATACATGAAAAAAGATATAGGCAAGTATGCGTCATTGTTAAACCAAAGAAGTGAGGAAATCAAATGACCTCCTTAGGGCTAACTAAAGCCTCGTATTCCTGGTATATCCAGACTATATACTTGCTTTACTTGGACACACATGGATGTATACATAAATGAGGGAAAGAAAACCATGCAAAGATTGTATATTTTTATTTGATTGAATCATTTATATATATTAATTAAATTTCTATCCAAATTTAATGTTAAAATACATTAGAATGAAATCAATACATGTTGTTAAACTAGGGAAGTGAGGTAATCAAATGACCTCCTTGCTAGCTAAAGCCTCGTTACCGGATGTCCACTATATACCCATTACCATTCAATATTATATAAATCAACACATGAATAGAGGAAAGAGAACTCAACATTCATAAAATCATGTGATTCAGCCAAACTAGTTGTTAAGCATGTGATTCATTCAAATATAAGCATAGATTCATTCAACCAAACTAGTTCTTAAGGACAATCAAATCAAATGAGATTTTTTAAAGCAAACCAAAGCTTCATTAATTAAGTTTTGGATTTGATTTGATTAAAGAGGAGAATAGAAAACATCATTTTATGTTTAAACCCATTCCCACATTAGTGATATTATTTAATTTAAAGAAATGTAATTAAGTTGATTTTATGGGTTAATTAAGTTGAACCCTTAATTAGAAGAATTATTTATGCTTACTTATGTCACCTTAATGTAATTAACAAAATTGTTATGAGCCAACATGATATGCATGGAAAATAAACTTGTAAAGATCTTAGGAAATAAAAGGGGCCTAATGCAATTGGCTCATGATTAATAGTTAATTAGATTAAGGGACTTAATTACTCTTATAGTTTTCCCACAATATGGACTAACCATAATTTCATTAAACTCTTAGTTATTAAACCTAAAGATCTACCCCATGCTTTAATTAATTGAGGTCTATGTGGTTATGATTTCAATTTGATTAAGAGATTTAATTAATTAGTTAAATCTTTAATTCTATTTTAAAAAGGGAGGAATGATCTTGGGAAAGGGTCCCAACTATTCCTTAGTTGACTTAATTGAACAATGATTAATAAACTTAATTAACCAATTTATTATGCTCATGAGATTAATCATTAATTAACTTAAAAGAGTAGTTAAGGTTTAATTAGTCAATTTTTCTAAATAAGCGAGCAATAAATCCTAAGAAAATCATGGGAGGCAAAGGTCATCCGATTAAATTAACCAACAAATTTTGGGATTAATTGCTCAAGTAATTAAGAAGTAATTAAGCTAATTAATTTTTCAATTAAACTTTAATTAAACCTTAATTACTATTCAAAATTAGTTAAGATTATTTTTAATTAATTATCCTTAAATACCTTTAAAATGAGTATTTATTTGCATTTTTATTTCTATGACTTTTTGATTTTTGAAGTTTTAGCAAAAATAATTAATTAAGCATAATTAAAGCTTAATCATGAAAAATGGTAAGCAAAGGCATGCTTTCCACATGGCATTGGTGATTTGCTTAAAACTTATCCAGAATGTGGTGATGGCAATTTTATCATCCATCATTTGATCTAATTAACGCTAATTAATCCACTAATAATATTAAATCAATCGATCTAGGATCTAATCATGATCCATTTTGATCATTAATGGACAATCCATCTAACATCACGAGTGAAGGATAATGGAGTCCATTTCCATGCTCACTTGATCCGATTTTCATTCGATCAACTAAAGGATACACCTTCAGACATCATTAGGGGATAATAGTCAAGATCACATAAGATGCAAGTTTTTTGAAAAGCACCATCCCATTTTGCCTAAGGATCAATTTTGGAAGCATACCTGTTAGAGCTCAAGATCTAGCTCAATGATTGGAAGCTTCATCTAAACTTATGTAAGCAATTAGATCAATTCCTTGACGCTCACTCGGAAGCCATGATGCAATGATTTGGAGCTACTTTGATCAAGTCCCACCTCTAGTGCTTGGGAAGCTTGGGAGATGACTCGTTCTTGCTCAATGAGGCCTAGGGAAGGTGCGTGCAAAGTTAATTTGAGTTTGATGGAGAAATGGTGAAGTTAGGTTGGAAATGGGAATGTCCTAATTTTGGATGGACAACTATGGTATTTTTGATCAAGGAATGAGCTTGGGAGCTTAGGGAATGGCTATAATGGCTCATCTTGGGTAGTTATGGGTCTGAGGAATGATTTTTGTGTGTGTTTGAGTGGAAATAAGGGGTGTATACCCCTTCATCTTGATATGGTGGGATGGTTTGGCTTCTAATGGCTGCCACAGAGTCATGGGTGGCAAGGAGGAGGTGAGTTGGCTCAGCTTGGTTGGTTGAAGGTGTGGAGGTGGTTGCCAAGGAAGAATCATGGGTGTCCTATGGGTTTCAAATTCTCTAATCGGGAGGGTGAGGTGATTTCACCTCCCATGGGTCATGGCACCCAACCACCACCAAGAAGGGGTGTCCTAGGTGCCTAGGTGGACCATTGGGAGAATACAAAGTGGCCAAAGAATGGAAATGACCACTTACATGGGTGATTTCTCTCATGTGATGCCTTTAACCTAAGGGTAAAATGATCATTTGGCATTGGATTTGATTTGGACATATTTGAAATCAGCCAAAAGTGGCTTAGCCCAAATTTCAAGTCAATTGGAGTTGATTTGTTTAGTTTTGGCTCAATTTGACTCATTTAGGTCAAATTGGGTTAGGTTGGATAAAGTTGAACAATTGGTTAAATTTAGTCAAACCAAGGGTTGATTCAAGTTCATATGAACATTTGGGATGTTTTGGTTCAATTAGTTTGATTTAGTTTGGCTTATATTTGATTTTGGCTCATTTGAATTCATTTGGGTCTAATGGGTTAAGTTAACTAATTTGACCAAATTGGCTTAATTAGCTTGGGTTTGGTGTTGGTTTTGGTTTAGTTAACCAATTGAAGATGATTGTAGGCTTTGGTTTCAATTAATTTGGATTTGGTTTTGATTTAGACCAACTTGAACCATTAGTCAATTCGCTAAGTGGCTCAATTGGGTTCAACTGGGTCGAATCATGACTTTGGTCAAGTTCAACAATCAATTTGGAATGAACTTGAGTCATTGATTACAAATAATTTTGCTTATATTTTGATTTGACCCAATTTGGTCTTTTAAGTCAATTTGGGTCAACTTGAGTCAAGAGAGCCAATTGGGTTTGGTTTGACTCAATTGAAGGTCAAGTAACATTCAAATATTGATTTTGATTTGGTATGAATCATTGGTTTCAAGGGATTTGGCTTAGGTTGCAATTTGGCTAGTTTGGGTTAATATGGGTTAAGGGTTTGACTTGGTCAAACGACCAAGTTGACTTGGTTTGACCCAATTGGTGAAAAATTGATCAACCTAGGTGATCAATAATGATGTGAGATTTTGATGGGCTTGGTTCAATCCAATTTGGGTAGGATTAGAACTTAGCTCAAATAGGTCAAATTTGACTTTCAAGTGGACCAATTTAGTTGGTTTAATTTTTGGTTGAGTTTGATTTAGTTGAGTTCATATATGGATTTGCGATTGATATATAAATTCAATTGCAATTGGCTAGGTTTCAAATGGGTTTTAGTTCATTTGAACATTTCAAGTAAAAAAGGGTTAAGTTGGGTTTGACTTGGGTTGATTTTGGTTTGGCTTGATGATTGTAAATTTCATTTATATTTATGAATATAATTGAAGGTATGATTGATTCATGAAAAAATCAATTGAATTTGGGATTTGAAATGAAGGAATTTGGCTAAGTCTATAGAGTTGGGTCATGTGGCTTAGGTTTAAATTTTGATTTGGCTTGATTTAGTTTTGATGATTTAAATGTATATTTCATTTAAATTTGTGAAGATGATTGAAAATATGATTGATTTGTGAGAAAATCAATTGAGTTTGACTTGATTTGGATTAATATTTAGCTAAATGGGATAGGTCATATGGCTTAAGAAGGGTTTTGATTTAATTTGATTTAGTTTGATTTAGTTTTGATCATTTGAATGTACATTTGATTTATATTTAAGAAGATGATTGAAGATATAAATTTATTATGAGAAAATCAATTGATTTTGGATTAAAATTTTGGAAAGTCCATGGGATAGATCATATGGCTTAGGAAGGGTTTCAAGTTTGGATTTGATCATGGGCTTCAATCATTTGGTTTTGGAATTTGGGTTTGAATTTGGATTTGAATTTGATGTTTGAATTGAACTTGAGGTTTGGTTTGAGAAGGTGCACATGGATTAGATTTGGGTTGTAGGGTAGGTTGATTATCTTAATCCCTAAGGCATAACCTAATCCTATGGTTAGGTGTTTCCCTAATTTTTAGAAGTGTCTTATGACTAGGAAAGCATTACTGTCTAGAAGACTCCTAAGTATAAGATGGGAAGATTGAATCTGCACTCTAAAAGTGAGGTCAATAGGCCTTTGGCTCCATAGTGTTGCCCTTAGAGATAGATGATTAGAAGATCGAAGCCAAGTTTCACATTATAGACTATGATACATCTTTCAACGCTTTTCTTGGGAGTCCATGGATACATGAGAACAAAATAGTTCCATTCTCTCTACATCAGTGTATGAAGTTTGTGAGAGGTGGGATCATCTATTATGTGAAAAGAGATCTCAAGCCATTTATAGTTCAGAGGTCAACATATGAGGATGCACCTTACTACCTCCCTCAAAACCAACAAGTCTATTCTCATGAACTTGGCCAAAATTGAAAAATAAAAGAAAAAGAAAAAGAAAAAGAAAGAGAAAAAGAGAAAGAAAATAAAAAAGAAAAAGAAAAAGAAAATAAAAGGGAGCGAAAATAGACTTGGAGGAGGAAGTGGAGCCTGACATTAAATTCAACCCATAGTTTATTACTCCATTCAAAAATATGGGTAGCATGACTTTATCACCACTAAGAAGAGCAAGAGGCAGTTTAGAGGCTATCCTAGGGGTTTAAAACCTCCTTATTGGCCACCCAATAGAAGATATGTCCCAGCTACTAGGAGTACAGTTGCTATCCATATAGACTTAGAATCTAGTTTATAAGCCAAGTCTTATATGGTTAGCAAACTAACCAGCTCTTCTCAGTAGTAGATTCCTTTGGAGGTGACACTTGAGCCAGATAGCGATGAAGATTGGGCTCCAAAGTAAAGCATAAGTGTATCCAAGTCTATATGTGAAACAGTTAGGCATCAGTTGGAAACCTTAGCTATAACCCCACTTTCCTCTCAGAAAGATGAGGGTTTGGTAGTTAAGGAAGCCCCTAAGTCATCCACAGGTGTGAAGACTCAGAGGTTCTTTCTAGGAGCATCATCCTCAAGTCAAGAAGTTGATATAGAACTAGAGGATGATTCATATAAAGATTTAATAGAACTACCTTTTGATTGATACTTGCCTTATGTTCATAATTTAGCAAGGAAAGGGTTAATCCCACATACTTGGTCAAAGCACAAGTCAGACTACTTAGAAAGAATATGGAGGAAGAAATGCAAAAGCTCTCAACCAAGATCGAGACTAGAATTTAGTACAGTGGGTCTAGTTGATGATGAAGATTACTACTTAGTCATCACAAATCATTTGGAATCTAATAGGTTCTTTTCAAATCACATTAACTCATATGAGGAGTTGTGCTTAGAAATTCAGATGATCTAGATGATTTTGAATTCAAAGAGGCACCTCCAAAGTTCAAAGAAGAGATCGTCAACAATGAGCTCAAGGAAATCAATTTAGAACGAAGAAGATCCACGCCTGACATACATCAGTTCTTAATTAAATGAAATTGAAACCAATGATTTAGTTAGGCCATTGATTTAGTTTAAAGATAGCTTTGCATGGAGTTATGATGAAGAGATGCCTGAATTGGCTCCTGACGTAGTGGTCCATAAACTAGCAATAGAGCCTACTGCTAACCCTATCATGCAAGCTCCTAGATGCATGCGATTAGACATAGAATAATAGGTCATTTATGAAGTCAAGAAACTGATCGATGCTGGCTTCATCTAGGAAGAAAAATACCCTACCTGGTTAGCTAGCATCATCCTTATTAAGAAAAAGAATGACCAAATTCACATATGTGTCAATTTTATGGATTTAACTAAGGCATGTCCAAAAGATGAATTTCCACTACCAATCTTGGAGCTAATGGTGGACATTGCCTCATCTCATGCAGTCTTCTCTTTCATGGATGGCTCAACTGGATATAACTAAATAAAGATGGCCTATGAAGATGGAAGAAACATTGCTTTTGGAACCCCGATCGAAATATACATCTATAAGGTCATGCCTTTCAGTCTTAAAAATGTCGATGCTACATACCAGTGGGCAATGACTTGAATATTTGATGACCTCATGCATCATCAAGTCGAGTGCTATGTTGATGATCTCGTAGTCAAAAGTAGAGAAAAGGAAGACCATCTCTTTGACTTGAGAGTAGTTTTTGAATAGTTAAGACCATTTAGCCTCAAAATGAATCCTCTGAAGTGTGCATTCAGAATAGCTTCAAAAAAATTCATTTGGTTTATTGTTCGACACCAAGGAATAAAAATCAGTTCGGAGAAGATCAAGGCGATATTAGAATTGCCACCCCCTAAAAGTTAAACTCAACTAAGATCATTACAAGGACGGTTAGCATATCTATGATGCTTTCTGTCCAATTTATCAGTATGATGTCAGCTATTCTCAGCACTTATTAAAAAGGATGCCAAGTTCAAGTGAGATGACAAGTGTGAGCATGCCTTCAAAGACATCAAACATTACCTGATGATGTCATTAATTCTAGTAGCCCTTCTCCCGGGCAAGCCGCTCATACTTTACACTACTTCATTAGATGACTCCCTTAGTGCTTTGTTGGCCCAAGTTAATGATGAAGGGAAAGAAAAGGCACTCTACTACCTCAGTCATCATCTAATCCCTATTGAGGCTAATTATCAGTACATTGGGAAGCATTTCCTAGGTTTAATCTTTGCATCCTAAAAGCTACAACACTACATGCTTCCTCATAAGGTGAACTTAATCTGGATCAATCCATTACGATCTCATGACGATCGATGTTTTCTGGATGGTTGGCTTGACGGTCGATGATCCTCTCGTAGTTTGACATTACCTTCGTACCCCTCTTTATGGTGAAAGGATAACTACTAGCAAATTTTTTAGCAACACACCCACTTCCTACTAACTCTCGGCTTAGTGATGATCTCCCTAATAAACAGTTCATGAACTTAGGGGATACTAGCATTCACCACTGGGAGATGTACTTTGATAGTGTAGTTTCCTCTCTAAGAGGAGAAGAACCACAATCTATTATTCTAGGAATAGAAAGGGTAGGAATAGTTCTCTTAACTCTGGACCGCGATGTGATGAGATTCTCATATCATCTATTCAATCATCGCACCAATAATGAAGCTGAATATAAGGCTCGATTGCGACCGAGTTACTTACTCTAAGAATCTAGAACATCAACATCTTGGGATTCTTAGCTAGTTATCAACTAAATTGCCGGGTCCTACAAGGTTATAAAGCCTAAGCTCCATCATTACAATAAGTACACCATAGTTGTCCCAAATCCTGAGGTTTCCTTATAAGATTCCTTAAGGAGAGAATGTTGTAGCATATGTCAAGGAGTTGGCATGTTCAGAAGATGAGTCCATATCAATAAAAGTCTAAAATAGATAATTGTTATCCCTTATTGATATTGAACTCATCAAAAAATACTCTCTTGATGAGGAGGTTGCCATTGCCAAGAAGGATGAGGGGTTAGATTTGAGGAAAACATTCATGAATTACCTAAATAAAGGCAAACTACCTCAAGAGAAGTATCAAGCCCATTAGATAAAGTAAAGAGCACTTTCCTATGCTCTTATTGATGGTGTCTTGTATCAGCAGTCTTTTGATCATATGTGGTTACGTTGTTTAGACAAGCATGAAGCCCGTAAGATCGTGACTGAGGTACACTTAGGATTATGTGGAGCTAACCAATCCGGTTCAAAAATGAAAGCCAAGATTAAGAGACTAGGATACTACTAGTTGTCGATGATCAAAGATTGCATGGATACGGCTAGGCAATGCCACCAATGTCAAATAAATGATGTGGTCCTACACCAGCCATCCAACATTCTACATCCTACATTGGCCTCATGGCCATTTAAGTGTTGGTGATATCCATGAGGTACCACATGCGATTGATCCTCCTACTTCCAAGGGTCATTGGTTCATCTTAGTTGCTACAAACTACTTTTCCAAATGGATGAAAATGATTCCACTTAGAGAGGTCACAACTCGATATGCTCCTTTTTTTAGGAACCATATCATAAATAGGTTTGGAGTGCCTGATGAATTATATCGATAATGTGTGCATTCAAGAGAACCGAGATCAACAACTTTGCCAGGAGACATAGCATAGATTGGAGATATTCTACCATCAACTACCCAAGGGAAAA
The DNA here is from genome assembly GCA_021442155.1 of Cymbidium sinense. Taxonomy (NCBI): domain Eukaryota; kingdom Viridiplantae; phylum Streptophyta; class Magnoliopsida; order Asparagales; family Orchidaceae; genus Cymbidium; species Cymbidium sinense. The sequence continues at coordinate 91,359 of JAKCPB010000456.1, read as the reverse complement.
GTAGCGTAAGCCTTCAATAAAACTCTCATCCAAATACTAAAATGACACTCCACAATAGCCATGAGCAGCTTAGTTCAAGCCTTGTGGACCTACCGCACACATATAGAACTCCAACTCGCCTACTCCTTTCTCCTTAGTGTATGGGTCCAAAGCCATTCTACCATTAGAAGTACAACTCCCATCACTAAGCATAGCTGTGAGTAGCAAGATCACAATAAAGCAGAATGTCAAATTATTGTTAGAAGATCTCGAAGGTTTAGAGAAGAGAAGCCTGCAGGAATGCTAAAACCTTGAGTTGTACAAAGCTAAAATGATTCAAGCTCACAACCAGTTGGTCCATTCTAGGGCTTTTCAAGTAGGAGAGCTTATTTTAGTTTTAAGGAGACTAATTATTTCCTTTAGTAAGATGGGAGGCAAGTTTGAACCCACTTGGGAAAGCCTTTTTCCATAGAGAAGGCCTACCAAGGAAGATCTTCTCAACTTATTAATCATGAGGGAGAGCTCCCAATGCTTCCAACCATTGGGTTCTACTTAAAGAAATATTATAAATCATGTTTGAAAATATTTATCCTCAATGAAAATACCATTTTTAATTCAATCTCTTCCATATTGAAAGTATTCTTATTTTGAATCCACCATGATGTGTTTGGTAGGTGTAAAAACCAGTTATGTCCTATCCTTCATCAACATAAAATAAATATAAACTACACAAAAAATATAAAATAAACACATATCTTTTATGTCGGGCTACTCTATGTTGACATAACTCCCCCAGTGGCACTCACTCAGTAGCTGCTCTAGGTCGGGCTGACATGCTACCCTACTAGTGTGTCACCCTAGTGGTCTTCTTGCTTTGGAGGATGTAAGTCTACTATATTTTCCTTCTTTATTTGGCCATTGCACACCGATGAGCTTTGTTAGTTGGTAGGCCTTAGCATTGATAAGCTACCTCATGTTGGCTTTGTTTAAGAAGATGTGAGTCTGCTATGCTTTCTTCTTGGATTAGCCTTTGTGCACTAACTGGGTCCAGTATATTTGAGGTTTAAGATAAGTCCTCTAGCTCCTTCCCTCATGACTGCTTCAAGTCTATGTCCAGTCCTTCCTCGGGGCTCCATGCTTATTAGTCATACTAGGTCAGATAGTATTTGTCCTGTTAATGATAGACTATCTCGATGATGTGTTCCACTTGGAAAGTTGTAAGCCTACACATTTTCTTTCCATATTGTCCGTTGGACACCTAAGGGAACATTAGGTTGGTTGGTTCTCACTATGCTAATAGATACACCACTCTTGTTGACTAATACACCTTAGGTTGGTTGGTTCTTGCACTTTAGGATACACTACTCATGACAGATGTAAGTCTGCTATGCTTTCTCCTTAAGTTGGCCACCATACACCTATAATCTTTCTTTTTTAGGGCACAGGATAACGCCCCTAGCAGCACCTCCACTGTGAGCACTATTTTGGATCACATCCTTCGCGTTCCCACCCAAGTTACTATCGGATTGGACAGTTCCCCTTTCATATTAACCACATATGGTTGGAGAATCCATCCTATGGATGTGCAAATTCTCCCATGGTCCAGTAAATCTGAGATAGGTCAAGGCTGACATAGCTCCTTCTCAGTATGGTCCCTCGCACACCAATAGGGTCCACACAAACATATAAATAAAATATATTTTCACTTATGGATTAGGAGGACACCACTAGCGGTACTTTTTCACAAGAAGACATCCTATGTTTAGGGCAATGTCAGCAAATCTCCTTATAGGAATCTCCTGACTACTCTTGAGTTGATATAAGTCCTCAGCGGCATTCACTCTATAGTCTCCCCTAAGTCAAATTTGATTTGTTGTGCTACCAATAGGTCACCCCAGTGGTTTTTCCCTCTTTTAGAAGATGTAAGTATGCCTTCTTTCTAGCACAGTCATTGCACACCGAAAGGCAACCCCTTAGGTTGGCTAGCTCTACCCCATAGCCAGTAGACTATCCCTTTGGATTTATAAATTTGAGATAGGACAAGTTCGATATAGCACCTTCTCAATGGGTCCATCACACAATGACAAGGTCCATAAATTAAATCTTTTAAATTTGATCGAGCTCACATCCCCAGCGGATATGCCCTTAATTCAAAATCAAACTAAACCAAACAAACCATATCAAATCACATGAAATTAAGATAAAATTCTTCCATACTACTCCGAGTTGACATAAGTCCCAAGCTGCATTCACTTAGTAGTCACCCTAGGTCAGGTTCACTTTTTTGTGCATCTAACAGGTCACCCTAATGGTTGTTCCTCACTTTGGAAGATGTAAGTCTGCTACACCTTCTTCCTAGCACAGTTGTTGCACACTGAAAGGCAACCCCTTAGGTTGGCTAGCTCTACCCCGCAATTGGTAGACTAAGCATTTGGATTTGTAAACTTGAGGCAGGTCAAAGCTAATATAGCTTTTTCTCACTGGGTCCATTGCACACCAATGGGGTCCATACATTAATTCAGATTAAATTAACCGCAATCTTATTTCCTCAGTGGAGTTAAATCACACCCTTCTCCCTAGTGGAGCCTAAATCATATATAAACAAGTCAAGGAAACAAATCAAATTCAAAACCAACCTCCGGAGCCAAATTAAACCAACTCCATAGAGTCTAAATCAAAGAAATCCAACCAAACTCTTATTCCCAGTGGATACATCCCCAAATAAATCTATGAAATCAAACTCAAATCCCAATCCCCAACAGATAGCTCAAACTACTTCCAAGTGGAAGGTTCATATACCCATCCGACTCGAGCCCATATGTCTGTTAGATATGCCTCCATATCAATTAAAACAATACAAATTAAAGTTGACTAAATCTTAATCCCTGGCAGATTATAGATTCTTTTCCCCAACGGATCTTCTTTCCACAAGTCATATAATCAAATCATATTGAAACGTTATCCCCAACAAATTTTTTTCTTCTATGCCCTCGACATAGATCCCTCACATGTCATGTCCAATGCATGTGTGATCCCCTAGTGGATCTCCCTCCAAGTCCTTAACATGGAATTCTCACCAAATTTTATTTCTTCTCTTATGCACACCTTTAATACTTCAACCAAAAGCTTAACAATGTATTCGTTCAAATTACATCATCTCAACATTGTAATCAACATTTTATGATTTGTGATGGTGCAAGCACAAACTAACTATACAATAGCATGCTAAACATATTATAATGTAAATTAACACACTATATTATATTATAATATATGATGTTATATTATAAATTATTGTAATATAATATATTTTCTAACATTACACCTCATTAGAATCACTTGAAAAAAACAAATAACAAAATTTTCTCAAAATATGAATAATGTTCATTTTGGATGTAAAATTGTTATTTTTCTATTAGAAATGGTACAAAATAGCATTATTTTTGTGTTGCTTTGGTGTGTGCCGTGAATTTGGCCAAATTCTTCCATCTCAACCTTCAAATTAACATTTTTGTGAGCTTTGACCCAATGTATTATAACAAAAGTAAAATATACTAAAATGTACAATAACATTTAGTAACACACCACCACATTCATATATATGTTAAGTTATACTGTTATGTACATTTTATTTTAATATGCTTTCATATAATATATTATCTTACATTACACCTTAAATGAATCACTTTAAGCAAAAAAATTTATAAAATTTGGTTGAAAATGAACATTTATTTTGGATGCAAAATTCCATTCTTTTGATTAAATGACACACCATAGCACACCCCAATGATGTTCCCTAAAGCTTACATTAAATTTGCCAAATCCCATCATCTCAACCTATAAATCAATATTTTTATGAATTATACCAGTACAAACTCTACTACATCATACTATAAGAAACTAAAATATGCAATCAAACAAGTAATAATACATAATAGTATGCTATAATGCATGATGCTACACTATGTTATGGCATCCTATATTATATTACACTATAACATATTATATTATATTATATTGCATATCACATCACAAGGGATTGCTTAAGATAAAAAATCATAAAATTAGTCTAAACAATAAAAAAACTATATATTTTAGTCATATCAGTTACATATTTTAAATTGAAATAATATATTATGATGCCAAGCTCTACCTATTATGAATTTGGCCAAATTACACCATTTTAAAGTCTAAATCAACATTTTTATAAATAATGCTAGTGTAGGCTTGACTGCATGATTGTAAAATACTAAAAAAATTTAAAATTCATAGAACAATATATTATGATATATGATGTTATACTATGCTACATCATATAATAGATATTTTGAACATAAAATCTTACTTTTTATACTACAAGTGGCGTAGCACACCCTTGGTACTACAACCTAATTCCCACTTCAAATTTAAAAAATTTCATCATCTCATTTATTAAATAAATATATTTATGATTTATATTAATATACTATAGGCATAATACCATAATATACTAAAACATTTCAAAACATCTTTTAACATCCAAAACACATCACTACATGCTCAAATATATGATGCTAAATTATACTATAATATTTGGTTTTATAATATGATTTAGGGTTAGGGTTTAGGGTATTCAAATCTCTAATAGTCAAAGGAAAGTGTCTTGAAGACATTATCTTTAGCTACCATAACTATGTTAGGATTAGGTCAATCTTTAGATCTACTCTTAATGGCATCTTTATTCAAGGTTTAGGGTTTAGTGTTTAGGTTAGTTTAGGGTTTAGGTTTGGGTTTAGGTTAGTTTTAGTTTTTTAGGGTTTAGGGTTTGGGGTTTAGGGTTTAGGGTTTAGGTTTTAGGGTTTTATATGATTTTGGGGTTTTAGTTTGGGGTTTAGGGTTTTAGGGTTTAGGTTTAGGTTTAGGGTTTATGATTTGCTTACTATTTAGTGTTTAGGGTTTTTTTAGTGTAGGTTTAGGGTTTGGGGTTTAGGTTTTGAGGTTTAGGGTTTAAGTTTTAGTTTAGGGTTTAGGGTTTAGGATTTAAAGTTTCTTTAAAATGGAGAACAATTTCATATTCAATATTTTTTCTTTTTAATTTTATCAACCAAGTAGCATCGCAATTATTCTAAGATACAATTGACGATATAAATAAAAATGAGCACCCATAAAGCAAATCAAAAACCCTAAATAAGTAGAACTTTCTCTACTAAAAAGACATAGTTCCATAAGCAATAGATTGGATCGATTGTTCTTTAGTTTCTCGAGTAGCAGGATCCACCATCATATCCCTAATCTCTCCCTCTACCACCACCACAGTTGTAACCTCCATCGCTCCACCTGCCTCCATAACCACCACTACTCTGACCACCACCTCCAGATCCACCACCACCACTATGATAAATGTCACCTCCACCTTCGCCTCTACTGCTAGATCAAGACTGAACCTAGTTGATAATGATATTCTGTGTCAAGGTTCACCATTCTTGGTTTAGGTTAGTAGTTTAGGTTTAAGGTTTAATGTTAGTTTAGGGTTGGTGGTTAGGTTTGGGTTTAGGTTGGGGTTGCAGGTTTTAAGTTTAGAGTTTAGGTTTAGTGTAGGTTTAGGGTTTAGGTTTAGGGTTTAATGTTTGGGTTTAGGGTTTTAGGGTTTAGGGTTTAGTTTTTAGGGTTGTAGGTTTGGGTTAGTGTTTGGGTTTTTGGTTTTTAGTTTTAGTTTAGGGTTTATTTTTTATTTTTTTATTTTATTTTATTTTAAATTAAGTAAACTCAAGGTCTTGGTTTATTTAGTTTATTTTAATTTATTTGAGTTTATTTTATTTTTATTTTATTTAGTTTTTATTTATTTTATAAGTTTTATTTTATTTTTTTTTTAAGTTATTTATTTTAGTTGAGTTATTTTATTTTTATTATTAGGTTTAGGTTTTATTTCTTTTTTTTTTTAAGTTTAGGTTTAGGCTTTATTTTATTTCTTTAAGTTTAGGTTTTAGGTTTTATTTTGGTTTTTTTTAGGTTTTATTTTAGTTTAGGTTTATTTTTAGTTTATTTTATTTATTTAGTTTTAGTTTAGGTTTAGTTAGTTTATAGTTTTAGGTTTTATTTATTTTATTTTAGTTTATTTTAGTTTTTATGTTTATTTATTTATTTTTTTATTTTTTAGTTTTTTTTTTAGTTTTTTAGGTTTTATTTATTTATTTTAAGTTTTATTTTAGGTTTAGGTTTTATTTATTTTTATTTTATTTTTCTTTTTTAGGTTTAGTTTTATTTTATTTAGATTTTATTTTTTAGTTTAGTTTAGGTTTATTTTATTTAGTTTAATTTTATTTTTATTTTATTTTCTTTTAGGTTTAGGTTTAGGTTTTAGTTTAAGATTTTATTTTAATATATATTTTTATTTTATTTTGGTTTAGATTTTTATTTTTATTTATTCTAGGTTGTATTTAGTTTAGGTTTAGGTTTTTAGCATTTTAGGGTTTAGAGGTTTTAGGCTTTATGTTTTAGGTTTAGGTTTATGGTTTAGTTTAGGTTTAGGGTTTAAGATTTGTTTTAGGAGAAAAAATTAGATTCAACATTTATTCTTTAAATTTCATCAACCAAGTAGCACCCATTTTCTAAGATATGTTATGACATAGACAAAAAATGAGCTAGTAGGTTTAAGGTTTATGGTATAGGGTTTAGTTTTTTAAAAAATTAAGTAAACTGATATATTTAGATTTATTTAGCTTAGTTAGTTTATTTTTTATTTTTTTTAATTTAGTATATTTATTTTAGATTAGGTTTTTTTTATTATAGTTTATTTTTTAGGTTTAGGTTTATTTTTTAGTTGAGTTCTATATTTATTTTATTTTTTTAGGTTTATGTTTTATTTTTTATTTTCAAGTTTAGGTTTTCATTTTATTTATTTTATGTTTTAGGTTTTTATTTTATAGTTATTTTAGGTTTTATTTTTTATTTTAGGTTTAGGTTTATTTTAGTTTATTTTATTTATTTAGGTTTAGGTTTAGGTTTACTTATTTTTAGGTTTAGGTTTTATTTCTTTAGTTTAGTTTATTTTAGTGTAGGTTTAGGTTTATTTTATTTTGTTTATTTTAACTTTATTTTAGGTTTTTTTTTAGTTTTAGTTTAGGTTTTATTTTTTTAATTTATTATTAGTTTTTATTTTGAGGTTTTTTTTAGGTTTAGGTTTTTATTTAGTTTTTATCTTATTTTCTTTTAGGTTTATTTTATTATTATTTTATGATTAGTTTTATTTTTAATTAGGTTTTTTATACTTAGGTTTATTTTATTTTTTTAGTTTAGTTTAGGTTTTATTTAATTTATTTTAGTTTATTTTTTAAATTATTTTTAGGTTTAGGTTTTTATTTTATTTTATTATTTAGGTTTATTTTATTTATTTTATTTATTTATAGTTTAGGTTTTTTAGTTTATTTTTTTATAAGTTTAGGTAGGGTGGGATCAGGTAGTTTAGTAGGGTTTAGGGTCAGGTTGATCCAGAATTTAGTGGTTTAGGGTTGGGTTTAGACTTTGGTCAGTGGTGAGGTCCAGAGTGGAGTTTTAGTAAGGGTTTAGCTATGGTAGAGTTATAGGTCAGTAATAGGGCTCAGTGGTAATTTAGATTAGGGTCAAGTAGTTATTTATTAGAGCTCAGGTCATAAGAGAGTCAGGTTTATTTAGGGCTCAGGTGAGTAGGGTAGTGGTTTTGGTTTTTTTAAATTAAGTAAACCCAGAGGTTTAGTTTATTTAGTTTATTTTTTATTTTAGTTTTTTTTTTTTAGTTAGTTAAATTTTTATGTTTTATTTAGTTTAGTTTTATTTATTTTAGTTAAGTTTTTATTTTAGTTTATTTTTTAGGTTTAGGTTTATGTTTATTTTATTTTTTTAGTTTAATTTAATTTTATTTTATTTTTTTTTAGGTTTAGGTTTCATTTTTTATTTTTTAGGTTTGGGTTTAGGTTTTATTTTATTTTTTAGGTTTAGGTTTTCTATTTATTTTTTTAGGTTTTATTTTTTATTTTTTACATTTAGGTTTATTTTTAGTTTATTTTATTTTATTTAGTTTATGTTTAGGTTTAGGTTTTGGTTTAGTTTATTTTAGGTTAAGGTTTAGGTTTTATTTAATTTAGTTTAGTTTATTTTAGTTTAGGTTTAGTTTATTTTATTTTGTCTATTTTATTTTTTATTTTACATTTAGGATTTTTTTTTTTAGTTTAGGGTTTAGGTTTTATATTTTATTTATTCTTTGATTTTATATTTATGTTTAGGTTTTATTTAGTTTTTTATTTACTTTAGTTTATTTTATTTTATTTTACATTTAGTTTTTATTTTATTTAGGTTTTTTTATTCTTAATTTTATTTAATTTTTTTTTAGTTTAAGTTTTTATTTATTTTATTTTAAATTTTTTCTTTTTCTCTTATCTTTCTTTTAGGTTTAGGTTTAAATTTTAATTTATCTTTATTTTATTTATTTAATTTTAGGTTTAGGTTTATTTATTTATTTTATTATTGGTTTTATTTAGTTTAGGTTTAGGTTTAGGGTTTAAGGTTTATGTTTGGTTTAGAGGTTTAGGGTTTAGGGTTGTAGGTTTAGGGCTTAGGTTTAAGATTTAGATTTAGGTTAGCTTGGGGTTTATGGTTTTAGGATTAGATTTAGGGTTTAGGGTTTTGGTCAGGTTTTTCTTTAACTTAAGTAAATCGATATGTTTAAGTTTATTTAGTTTATTTTTTATTTATTTTAGTTTATTTTAGTTTTTATTTTTATTTAGGCTATTTTTTATTTTTATTTAGTTTAGTTTATTTGTTTTAGGTTTATTTATTTTAGTTTAGGTTTTTTATTTTTGTTTATCTTTTAGGTTTATATTTATTTTTTAGTTTAGATTTTTTCTTTTGTTTAGGTTTTAATTTTAATTTTTATGTTTAAATTTAGGTTTTTATTTTATTTTTCTAGGTTTAGGTTTTAGGTTTTTCTTTTAGGTTTATTTTTAGGTTTTATTTTTTAGTTTAAGTTTAGGTTTATTTTTTGTTTTTTTTATTTAGTTTAAGGTTTAGGTTTAGTTTATTTTAGTTTTATGCTTTATTTATTTTAGGTTAGTTTATTTTAGTTTAGGTTTTGGGTTTATTTTTTTTTGTTTATTTTTTGTTTAGGTTTTTTTAGTTTAAGGTTTAGGTTTTATTTTCTATTTTATTTTAGGTTTATTATTTAGGTTTAGGTTTTTATTTAGATTTTATATTATTTTATTTATAGGTTTATTTTATTTTTATTTTACATTTAGTTTCATTATATTATAGTCTTTGAGGTTTATATTATTATTTTAGTTTATAGTTTAGGTTTTTTATTTATTTTTAGTTACTATTTTTTATTTTATTTTATTTTACGTTTAGGTTTATTTTTGTTTTAGGTCTTGTTTTAGTTTCAGGCTTTTATTTATTTTATTTTATTTATTAGCAATAATGCAACTGAAGTTTAGTTACTTATTTTTTTTTAGGTTTTATTTAGTTTAGTTTTAGTTTTTTGGACTTTAGAGTTTATGATTTAAGGTTTGAGATTTGGGGTTTAAGGTTTAGGGTTTAGGGTTGTAGGTTTTAAGGTGTAGGGTTTAGGGTTTAGGGTTTAGGGTTTCAGGGCATAGGGTTTAGGGTTGTAGGTTTAGGGTTCAAGGTTTAAGGTTAGTGTTTTTTTTTAATTTTTTAATTTTGATTATTTTATTTCTTTTTTAAAATTAAGTAAACTGGTAGGTTTAGGTTTATTTAGTTTATTTTTTATTTATTTTAGTTTATTTTCTTTCTTAATTTTATTATTTTTTTAGTTTAGTTTATTTATTTTAGGTTTATTTATTTTAGTTTAGGTTTTTTATTTTAGTTTATTTTATAGGTTTAGGTTTTAGGTTTAGGTTTAGGTTTTAGTTTAGTTTTATTTTTATTTTAGTTTTTTGGTTTAGGTCTTTTTTTTTTAGATTTAGGGTTGTAGGTTTAGGGTGTAGGATTGGAATTAGGGTTTAGGGTTAGCTTTAGGGATTAGGGTTTGGAATTTAGGGTTTAGGATTTAGGGTTTAGGATTTAGGGGTTTTTTTTTCTAAATCAAGTAAACTAGTAGGTTTAGGTTTATTTAATTTATTTAGTTTATTTTTCATTTATTTTAGTTTATTTTCTTATTTTATTTAGTTTCTTTATTTATTTTTCTTTAGTTTAGTTTAGGTTTTTTATTTAAATTTATTTTTTAGGTTTAAGTTTATGTTTATGTTTATTTTTTAGTTTAGTTTTATTTTTTTTAGTTTTTATGTTTTGGGTTCTATTTTATTTTTTTAGGTTTAGGTTTTATGTGTTTCTTTTAGGTTTATTTTTAGGTTTTATTTTTTAGTTTAAGTTTAGGTTTATTTTTAGTTTATTTAGTTTATTTAGTTTAGAGTTTAGGTTTAGTTTATTTTAGGTTTAGGTTTTATTTATTTTATTTTAGTTTAGGTTTAGGTTTATTGAATTTTACTTATTTTAGGTTTAGGTTTTTTCTTAGTTTACATTTTAGGTTTTATTTTTTTATTTATTTTTAGGTTTATTTTTTAGGTTTAGGTTTTTATTTAGTGTTTAATTTATTTTATTTTAGGTTTATTTTATTTTTATCTTATGTTTACTTTTTATTTTATTTAGATTTATTATTTTTAGGTTTATTTTATTTTTTTAGTTTAATTTAAGTTTTTATTTATTTTATTTTAGTTTAGTTTTTATTTTCTATTTTATTTTATTTATACATTTTGGTTTAAGTTTAGGTTTTAGTTTAGGATTTTATTTTATTTTATTTTTTTATTTCATTTTTTTAGGCTTATTTATTTATTTAAATTTTATATTTTATTTAGTTTTTGTTTAGGTTTTTATTTTTTTAAGGTTTAGGATTTAGGGTTAAGGGTTTGGTGTTTAGGGTTTAGGGTTAGGGTTGTAAGTTTTAGCATTTAGGTTTAGGGTTTAGGGTTTAAGGTTTAAAGTTTATGGTTTAGGGTTTTAGGGTTTAGGGTTTAGGGCTCAGGGTTTAGGGTTTTAAGGTTTAGGGTTTAGGGTTTAATGTTGTAGGTTTAGGGTTCAGTGTTTAGGGTTAAGATTTTTTTAATATATATTTTTTAATTTTTAGGTTTATTTAGTTTATTTTTTATTTATTTTAGAAAATTTTATTTTATTTTATTTTATTATTTAATTTACCTTATTTATTTTAGGTTTATTTATTTTAGTCTAGGTTTTTTTATTTTAGTTTATTTTTTAGGATTAGGTTTAGGTTTACTTTTTAAGTTTAGTTTTATTTTTATTTTTTAGGTTTGGCTTTAAGTTTTTATTTTATTTTTTTATGTTTAGGTTTTATGTTTTTAATTTATGTTTATTTTTAGGTTTTTTTTTAATTTAGGCTTACATTTTTTAAATTTATTTTATTCTATTTAGGCTTTAGGTTTAGGTTTTGTTTTAGGTTTTATTTATTTTAGTTTAGTTTATTTTAGTATAGGTTTAGGTTTATTTTATTTTTATTTTAAGTTTAAGTTTTTTTTAAGTTTAGGGTTTATGTTTTATTTTTTATTTATTTTTAGGTTTTATTTTTGGGTTTATTTTTTTAGGTTTAGATTTTTATTTAGTTTTTATTTTATTTTATTTTAGGTTTATTTTATTTTTATTTTAAGTTTAAGGTTTTATTTTATTTAGGTTTAATATATTTTTTAGTTTAGTTTAGGATTTTATTTCTGTTATTTTAATTTTGTTTTTATTTTTTATTTTATTTTCTTTCTAGGTTTAGGTTTAGATTTAGGTTTTACTTCAGGTTTTCATTTAATTTAAATTTTTTATATGTTTTTTGGTTTAGGTTTTATTATTTATTTTACTTTTAGGTTTTATTTAATTTAAGTTTAAGTTTTTATCTTAAAGGGTTTAGGGTTTAACATTTAGGGTTTAGGGTTAATTGAGGGTTTTGGGTTTGGGGATTAGGGTTTGGGGTTTAGTATTTAGGGTTTAGGGTTTAGGGTTTAGGGTTTAGGGTTTAGGGGTTTTTAGGGTTTAGGGTTTCAGGATTAGGGTTTTAGGGTTTAGGGTTTAGGGTTTAGGGTTTAGGGTTTTAATTTTAAGTCTAGGGTTCATGTTATAGTTTTGTGTTTAGGGGTTTTAAGAGAGAAAAAATTCAACATTTATTCTTTTGATTTCATCAAGTAACACACCAACTATTCTAAGACACCAGATTTATAAAAGTGAGCATGCATAGAGCAAATCAAAACCTCGGATAACTAGAGCGCCTCTCTTGTAAAGACATAGTTCAAAGTAGTAGTCGATCATCATTCCTTAGTTTCTCTAGTTCCCATCAGAACCACCCCAGCTTCTTAAGTAGCGGGATCCACCATCACATCCCCGATCTCTCCCTCCATCACCTCCAAAGCTGTAAGCTTTATCACTCCTCCCACCTCAATAACCACCATTGCTTCAACCACCACCTCCATTTCCACCAGCACCTCCGGATCCTTGACCACCATTGCGATAGCCATAGCCAGATCTAAGTTGAGTCTGGTTGATGGTCATGTAACTGCTGACAAGGTTCTGCTCATTCTTAGGAATTAGTTTTATGTTTTGGTTTATTAGGTTTAGGGTTTTGGTCTATTTTTTAATTTAGTTACTTTAGGCTTAGGTTTAGGGTTTGGGGTTTAAGGTCTAGGGTTTAGGGTTAGGGTTTAGGGTTTAGGGTTTAGGGTTTAAAGTTATGGTATATCGTGTAGGGTTTAGGATTTTAGGGTTTATTCTTTAGGGTTTAGGGATTAGGATTTAGGGTTGTAGGTTTATGGTTTAGGGTTTGTTTTTGGGTTTAGGGATTTTTTTTACACAAAAAAAAATTAATTAAACCACAAGTTTAGGTTTTTTAGTTTACTTAGTTTATTTTTATTTATTTTAGATTATTTATTATTTATTTTATTTAAGTCTTGTTTTTTACTTAGTTTAGTTTATTTATTTTAGGTTTATTTATTTAAGTTTAGGTTTTTATTATAGTTTATCTTTTAGGTTCAGGTTTAGGTCTAGGTTTATTTTTAGTTGAGTTTTATTTGTATTTTAATTTTTAGTTTTAGGTCTTTAGGTGTTTAGGGTTTAGGGTTTAAGGTTTAGGGTTTAGGGTTTAAGGTTAGTTTAGGGTTTAGGGTTTAGGGTTTTGGGGTTTAAGGTTTAGGGTTTAGGTTTAAGGTTTAGGATTTAGAGTTTAGGGTTTAGGGTTTATGGTTTAGGTTTTTTTAATTAAGTAAACTGGTAGATTTAGGTTTATTTAGTTTATTTAGTTTATATTTAATTTATTTATATTTATATTTCTTTTTATTTTTATTTAGGTTTATTTTCTATTTTTATTTAGTTTAGTTTTTTTATTTTAGGTTTATTTATTTTAGTTTAGGCTATTTATTTTTTATTTATTTTAGTTGTTTTATTTTTTATTTTTAGTTAGGTTTAATTTTTATTTTTTATTTAGTTTAGTTTATTTATTTTAGTTTAAGTTTTTTATTTTAGTTTATTTTTTAGGTTTAGGTTTATCATTATGCTTATTTTTTAGTTTAGTTTAATTTTTATTTATTTTTCAGGTTTAGGTTTTATTTTTATTTTTAGGTTTGGGTTTAGGTTTCTATTTTGTTTTTTTAGGTTTAGGTTTTTGGTTTATTTTTTAGGTTTTATTTTTTTAGTTTAGATTTAGGTTTATTTTTAGTTTATTTTATTTTATTTAGTTTATGTTTAAGTTTAGGTTTTGGTTTAGTTTATTTTAGGTTTATGTTTAGGTTTTATTTAATTTAGTTTAGTTTATTTTAGTTTAGGTTTAGGTTTATTTTATTTTGTCTATTTTATTTTAATTTTATGTTTAAGATTTTTTTACTTTAGGGTTTAGGTTTTATATTTTATTTATTCTTTGATTTTATATTTATGTTTAGGTTTTAATTTAGTTTTTATTTTACTTTAGGTTTATTTTATTTTTATTTTACATTTAGTTTTTATTTTATTTAGGTTTTCTATTCTTAGTTTTATTTAATTTTTCAATTTAGTTTAAGTTTATATTTATTTTATTTTAGTTAATTTTTATTTTTTCTCTTATTTTATTTAGGTTTAGGTTTAAGTTTTAATTTACATTTTATTTTATTTATTTATTTTTTAAGTTTAGGTTTATTTATTTATTTTATTATTAGGTTTTATTTAGTTTAGGTTTAGGTTTTTAGGGTTTAAGGTTTAGGGTTTAGGGTTTGGGGTTTAGGGTTTAGGGTTTAGGGTTGTAGGTTTTAGGGTGTAGGGTTTAGGGTTTAGGGTTTATGGTTTATGGGTTTGTGTGTTAGGGTTTAGGTTTAGGGTTTAGGGTTTAGGGCTTAGGGCTTACATTTTAGGTCTAAGGTTCAGGTTTTAGTTAAGGGTTTAGGGTTTTTTTTTAAATAGAGAACAAATTCATATTCAACATTTCTTCTTTTCATTTCATTATGACCAAGTTTCTATGACTGGCGATGGGAGATAAAAAATGAGCATGCAAACTAGATAACTAGAATCATCTTCTTAAAGACATAGTTAAATAAGTAGCAGATCGGATCGGTCATTCTTCAGTTTCTCCAGTTCCCATCAGAACCACCCCAACTCCTTAGTAGCGTGATCCACCACCATGGCTATAACCTCCGTCGCTCCTCCGGCCTCTATGACCACCACTGCTCCATATCCACCAACACCTCTAGATCCCCCCACCACTATGATAACTAATGCCTCTGCCTTCGCCTCCACCACCAGATCTAGACTGAGCCAGGTTGATGGTGATGTTCTTGCCATCAAGGATCTGCCCATTCTTAGGGTTTAAGTTTATTAGGTTTTATGGTTTTGATTTATTTTTTAATTTATTAAGTTACTTTAGGTTTAGGTATAGGATTTGGTGTTTAGGGTTTAGGGTTTTACGATTTATGCTTTCAGGGTTTAGGGTTTAGGGTTTTAAGGTTTAAGGATTTGGGGTTTAGGGTTTAGAGTTAGGTTTTAGGGTTTAGGGTTTAGGGTTAAGTTAGGGTTCAGTTTCAGGGGTTCGTTTAGTTTAGGGTTTAGGGTTTAAGTTTTTTAGGAGTTAGGTTTAGGGTTTAGGAGTTTTAGGAGTTTAGGGTTTAGGGTTTAGGGTTTAGGAGGTTTAGGGTTTAGAGTTTAGGCTTGTAAGATTTAGGGTTTAGGATTTAAGGTTTAGTTTAGGTTTAGGTTTAGGTTTTAGGGTTTAGGGTTGTAGGTTTTAGGACTTAGGGTTTAAGATTTATAGTTTAGGGTTAGCTTTGGGGTTTATGGTTTAAGGTTTAAGATTTAGGTTTTAGGGTTTAAGGTTGAGGGTTTCTTTTAACTTAAGTAAATGAGTATGTTTAAGTTTATTTAGTTTATTTTTTTATTTTAGTTTATTTTAGTTTTTATCTTTATTTATATTTAGGTTTATTTTTATTTTTATTTAGTTTAGTTTATTTATTTTAGGTTTATTTATTTTAGTTTAGGTTTTTTATTTTAGTTTATCTTTTAGGTTTATATTTATTTTTTTGTTTAGATTTTTTTTTTTATGTTTAGGTTTTAATTTTTATTTTTATGTTTAAGTTTTGGTTTTTATTTTATTTTTCTAGGTTTAGGTTTTAGGTTTTTCTTTTAGGTTTATTTTTAGGTTTTATTTTTTAGTTTAGGTTTAGGTTTATTTTAGTTATTTTTTATTTAGTTTAAGGTTTAGGTTTAGTTTATTTTAGGTTTATGTTTTATTTATTTTAAGTTAGTTTATTTTAGTTTAGGTTTAGGTTTTTTTTTTGTTTAGGTTTTTTTTAGTTTAAGGTTTAGGTTTTATTTTCTATTACTTTTTAGGTTTATTATTTAGGTTTAGGTTTTTATTTAGATTTTATTTTATTTTATTTATAGGTTTATTTTATTTTTATTTTACATTTAGTTTTATTGCATTACAGTTTTTTGAGGTTTATATTATTATTTTAGTTTAGTTTAGGTTTTTATTTATTTTTATTATAGTTTATTTTTTAATTTTTATTTTATTTTATTTTTACGTTTAAGTTTAGGTTTAGGTTTAGGTCATGGTTTTAGTCTAGGTTTTTATTTTATTTTATTTTATTTATTATTTTATTTAGTTTTAGGTTTAGTTACTTATTTTATTTTAGGTTTAATTTAGTTTATTTTTAGTTTTTTGGACTTTAGAGTTTATTGATTTAAGGTTTGGGGTTTGGGGTTTAAGGTTTAGGGTTTAGGGTTGTAGGTTTTAAGGTGTAGGGTTTAGGGTTGTAGGTTTAGTGTTCAAGGTTTAGGGTTAGTGTTTTTTTTAATTTTTTAATTTTGATTATTTTATTCCTTTTTTAAAATTAAGTAAACTGGTAGGTTTCAGTTTAGTTAGTTTATTTTTTATTTATTTTAGTTTATTTTCTTTCTTAATTTTATTATTATTTAGTCTAATTTATTTATTTTAGGTTTATTTATTTTAATTTAGGTTTTTTTATTTTAGTTTATTTTATAGGTTTAGGTTATTGGTTTAGGTTTAGGTTTTAGTTTAGTTTTATTTTTATTTTAGTTTTTTGGTTTAGGTTTTTTTTTTTTTTTTTTAGATTTAGGGTTGTAGGTTTAGGGTGTAGGGTTCGATTTAGGGTTTAGGGTTAGCTTTCGGGATTAGGGTTTGGGATTTAGGGTTTAGGATTTAGGGTTTAGGGGTTTTTTTTTTCTAAATCAAGTAAACTAGTAGGTTTAGGTTTATTTAATTTATTTAGTTTATTTTTCATTTATTTTATTTTATTTTCTTATTTTATTTAGGTTCTTTATTTATTTTTATTTAGTTTAGTTTAGGTTTTTTATTTAAGTTTATTTTCTAGGTTTAGGTTTATGTTTATGTTTATTTTTTAGTTTAGTTTTATTGTTTTTAATTTTTTATGTTTAGGGTTCTATTTTATTTTTTTAGGTTTAGGTTTTATGTGTTTCTTTTAGGTTTGTTTTTAGGTTTTATTTTTTAGTTTAAGTTTAGGTTTATTTTTAGTTTATTTATTTTATTTAGTTTATAGTTTATGTTTAGTTTATTTTAGGTTTAGGTTTTATTTATTTTAGTTTATTTTGTTTTAGTTTAGGTTTAGGTTTATTTAATTTAACTTATTTTAGGTTTAGGTTTTTTCTTAGTTTGGTTTAGGTTTTATTTTTTATTTATTTTTAGGTTTATTTTTTAGGTTTAGGTTTTTATTTAGTATTTAATTTATTTTATTTTAGGTTTATTTTATTTTTATCTTATGTTTAGTTTTTATTTTATTTAGATTTATTATTTTTAGGTTTATTTTATTTTTTTAGTTTAGTTTAAGTTTTTATTTATTTTATTTTAGTTTAGCTTTTATTTTTTTTATTTTATTTATACATTTTGGTTTTAGGTTTAAGTTTAGTTTCGGATTTTATTTTATTTTATTTTTTTATTTCATATAGTTTTAGGTTTATTTATTTAAATTTTAGATTTTATTTAGTTTAGGTTTAGGTTTTTATTTTTTTAAGGTTTAGGATTTAGGGTTAAGGGTTTGGTGTTTAGGGTTTAGGGTTAAGGTTGTAAGTTTTAGCATTTAGTGTTTAGGGTTTAGGGTTTAAGGTTTTGAGTTTATGGTTTAGGGTTTTCGGGTTTAGGGTTTAGGGCTTAGGGTTTAGGGTTTTAAGGTTTAGGGTTTAGGGTTTAATGTTGGAGGTTTAGGGTTCAGAGTTTAAGGTTAGAGTTTTTTTAATATATATTTTTTAATTTTTAGGTTTATTTAGTTTATTTTTTATTTATTTTAGTATATTTTATTTTATTTTATTATTTAGTTTACTTTATTTATTTTAGGTTTATTTATTTTAGTTTAGGTTTTTTTATTTTAGTTTATTTTTTATGTTTAGGTTTAGGTTTACTTTTTAAGTTTAGTTTTATTTTTATTTTATTTTTGTGGTTTAGGTTTTATTTTTTATTCTTAGGTTTGGCTTTTGGTTTTTATTTTATTTTTTTATGTTTAGGTTTTATGTTTTTAATTTAGGTTTATTTTTAGGTTTTTTTTTAGTTTAGGCTTACATTTTTTTAGTTTATTTTAATCTATTTAGGCTTTAGGTTTAGGTTTTGTTTTAGGTTTTATTTATTTTAGTTTAGTTTATTTTACTATAGGTTTAGGTTTATTTTATTTTAAGTTTAAGTTTTTTTTAAGTTTAGGATTTATGTTTTATTTTTATTTATTTTTAGGTTTTATTTTTGGGTTTATTTTTTTAGGTTTAGATTTTTATTTAGTTTTTATTTTATTTTATTTTAGGTTTATTTTATTTTTATTTTAAGTTTAGTTTTTATTTTATTTAGGTTTTATATTTTTTTAGTTTAGTTTAGGCTTTTATTTATGTTACTTTAATTTTGTTTTTATTTTTTATTTTATTTTCTTTTTAGGTTTAGGTTTAGATTTAGGTTTTACTTTAGGTTTTCATTTAATTTAAATTTTTTATTTTTTTTGGTTTAGGTTTTATTATTTATTTTACTTTTAGGTTTTATTTAATTTAGGTTTAAGTTTTTAGCTTAAAGGGTTTAGGGTTTAGCATTTAGGGTTTAGGGTTAGTTGAGGGTTTAGGGTTTGGGGATTAGGGTTTGGGGTTTAGTATTTAGGGTTTAGGGTTTAAGGTTTATGATATTTGGGTTTAGGGTTTCAGGATTAGGGTTTTTAGGGTTTAGGGTTTAGGGTTTAGGTTTTAGGGTTTTGATTTTAAGTCTTGGGTTCATGTTATAGTTTTGTGTTTAGGGTTTTAGTTTTTTTTTAAGAGAGAGAAAATTCAAATTCAACATTTATTCTTTTCGATTTCATCAACCAAGTAACACACCAACTATTCTAAGACATAAGGGCTTACATTGATAAAAAAAGTGATAAAACCACAGATAACTAGAATTGCCTTCTTGTAGAAGACAGTTCAATAAGTAGTAGATCAGATCGATCGTTCCTCAGTTTCTCTAGTTCCCATCAGAACCACCATGACTTCTTGAGTAGCGGGATCCACCATCACATCCCCGATCTCTCCCTCCATCACCACCAAAGCTGTAAGCTCTGTCACTCCTCCCACCTCAATAACCACCATTGCTCCAACCACCACCTCCATTTCCACCAGCACCTCCGGATCCTTGACCACCATTGCGATAGCCACTGCCAGTTTAGGTCTAGGGTTCAGGTTTTAGTTTAGGCTTTATGGTTTAGGTTTTCGGTCTAGGGTTCAGGTTTTAGTTTAGGGTTTTTTATTTTTTTAACACATAACATATTTAGATTTAACATTTCTTCTTTTCAATTTTGTCAACCAATTAACACAACAAGTTTTCTAAGACACAAACGATGATATAGATAAAAAAATGAGCACGCATACAAAAAATCAAAAACCCTAGATAACTAGAACCATCTCTACTATAATGACATAGTTGTATAAGCAACAGATCATATTGGTTATTCTTCAATTTCTCTAGTTCCCATCAGAACCACCATGGCTCTCTAGTAGCGTGATTCACCATCATCTCTCCCGATCTCTCCCTCATGCCTGCAGTTGAAACCTCCATCCTCCTCCACCTTCATAACCACCACCTCTCCATTTTCACTATCACCTCAGATCCCCACCACCATTATGATAACCGGCATCACTTTGCCTCCACCGGATCTAGCCCAGCTTGGTTGATGATGATGTTCTTTGCCAGGTTACGCCCATTCTTAGGGTTTAGGTTTTATGGTTTAGGTTTATTTTTTAATTTATTCAATTAATGTAGGTTTAGGCTTAGGGTTTGGTTTTAGGGTTAGGATATAGGGTTTAGGGTTTAAGGTTTAAGGTTTAGGGTTTAATGTTTAGAGTTTAAGGTTTTGGGGTTTATGCTTTTTGGGTTTAGGGTTTAGGGTTTTAGGGTTTAGGGTTTTAGGATTTTAGGGTTTATGGTTTAGGGTTAAGTTTTAGGGTTTAGGGTTTAGTGTTTAGTTTTAGGTTTAGGTTTTGAGGTTTAAGTTTAGGGTTGAGGTTGGATTTATAGTTTAGAGCTTTAGAACTTTAAGGTTTAAGATTTTAAGGTTTAGGGTTTAGGGTTAATTTAGGGTTTAGAGTTTTAGGGTTTATGAGTTTAGAGTTTAAAGGCATTTAGGTTTGAGGTTTAGTTTAGGGTTTAGTGTTTAGAGTTTAGGGTTAATTTGCAGTTTAGGGTTTGGGGTTTTTTAGGGTTTAGGGTTTAGGGATTTGGATTTAGGTTTTAGGGTTAGTTTTAAGGTTTAAGGTTTATGGTTTAGGGTTTAGGATTTAGGGTTTAGGGTTTAGGGTTTAGGGTTTAGGGTTTTTTTACTTAAAATTATAAAAACTGGTAGGTTTAGGCTTATTTAGTTTAGTTAGATAATTTTTTATTTATTTAAGTTTATATTTTTTATTTTTATTTAGGTTTATTTTTTATTTTTAGTTAGTTTAGTTTATTCATTTTAGGTTTATTTTTTTATTTTAGGTTTATTATTTTAGTTTATTTTTTAGGTTTACATTTTGGTTTATGTTTATCTTTTAGTTTAGTTTTATTTTTATTTTATTTTTTATGTTTAGGTGTTATTTTTGTTATTTTTAGGTTTAAGTTTAGGTTTTTATTTTATTTTTTTAGTTTTTTCTCTTAGGTTTATTTTTAGGTTTAGGTTTATTTTTAGTTTATTTTATTCCATTTAGTTCAGGGTTTAGGTTTAATTTATTTTAGGTTTAGGTTTACATTTTATTTAGTTTAGTTTAGGTTTATATTTATTTTATTTTGTTTATTTTAGGTTTAGTTTTTTTTTTAGTTAAGGGTTTACATTTTATTTTTTATTTATTTTTAGGTTTAGGTTTTTATTTTGTTTTTATTTTATTTTATTTTAGGTTTATTTTATTTTTATTTTACATTAGTTTTTATTTTATTTAGGTTTTTTATTTTTAGGCTTCTTTTATTTTTTTTAGTTTAGTTTAGGATTTTATTTATTTTATTTTAGTTTAGTTTTTTATTTTTTATTTTATTTTATTTTTACATTTAGGTTTAGGTTTAGGTTTAGGTTTATGTATAGGTTTAAGTTTAGGTTTTTATTTTATTTTGTTTAAGTTTAGGTTTTTTAATTTATTTTATTTTTAGGTTTTATTTAGTTTAGGTTTAGGTTTTTAGGTTTTTAGGGTTAAGAATTTATGGTTTAAGGTTTGGTGTTTAGGGTTGTAGGTTTTATGGTTTAGGGTTTAGAGTTTAGGATTTATGGTTTAGGGTTTTAGGGTTTAGGGTTTAGGAATTAGGGATTTATGGTTTAGGGTTTAGGATTTAGGGTTTAGGGTTTAGGGTTTAGGGTTTTATGATTTATGCTTTTAGGGTTTAGGATTAGGGTTTAGGCTTTAGGGTTTAGGGTTTAGGGTCATAAGTTTATGGTTCAGGAGTTTATTTTGGGTTTAGGGTTTAGTATTCAAGGTTTACAATTTTTTTTAGGTTTATTTTTTTATTTTTAATTAGTTTAGTTTATTTATTTTAGGTTTATTTATTTTAGTTTAGGTTTTTTATTTTAGTTTATTTTTTAGGCTTATGTTTATTTTTTAGTTGATCTTTATTTTTATTTTATTATTTAGGTTTCAATTTTTAAGTTTTTAGGGTTTGGGGTTTAGGGTTTAAGGTTTTAGGGTTTATGGTCTTAGGATTTAGGGTTATGGTTTAAGGTAGGGGTTTAAGGATTAGTGTTTAGGCTTTAGGGTTTAGGGTTTTTAAAGTTTAGGATTTAGGGATTAGGGTTTAGAGTTTAGGGTTTAGGGTTTTGGGTTTGCCATTTAGGGTTTTAGAGTTTCGATTTAGGGTTTAGGGTTATAGGTCTAGGGTTTAGGGTTAGTTTTAAGGTTTAGGGTTAGGGTTTTCTTTATTATGTTTTATTATTATATTTTTTATTTTTAGGGTTTAGGGTTTAGGGTTTAGTGTTTAGATTTAAGTTTTAGGTTTAGGGTTCAGGTTTTAGTTTAGGTTTAGTGTAGGTTTAAGTTTTCTTTAGTTTATTTTGTTTATTTTTTATTTATTTAAGTTTATTTTCATTTTCTTTTTTAAAAGATTTTTTTATTTTTATTTAGTTTACTTTTTATTTTTGATTTATTTATTTTAGTTTAGGTTTTTTATTTTAGATTATTTTTTAGGTTTAGGTTTAGGTTTATGTTTATTTTTTAATTTAGTTTTATTTTTATTTTATTATTTTGGATTAAGTTTTTTTTTTATTTATAAGTTTAGGATTAGGTTTTTATTTAATTTTTTTAGGTTTAGGTTTTTGGTTTTTATTTTAGTTTATTTTTTGGTTTTTTTTTAATTTAGGTTTAAGTTTACTTTTAGTTTATTTTATTTTATTTAGTTTATCATTTAGGTTTAGTTTATTTTAGGTTTAGGTTTAGGTTTTATTTATTTTAATTTAGTTTATTTTAGTTTAGGTTTATTTTATTTTATTTATGTTAGGTTTAGGTTTGTTTTGTAGTTTAAGATTTAGGTTTTATTTTTTATTTATTTTTAGGTTTTATTTTTTAGGTTTATTTTATTTTTATTTTTCGTTTAGTTTTTATTTTATTTAGGATTTTTATTTTTAGGTTTATTTTATTTTTTTAGTTTAGTTTTATATTTTATTTTATTTTATTTTTAGGTTTAGGTTAAGGTTTAGGTTTTAGTTTAGGTTTTTATTTTTTTATTTATTTTATTATATTTAGGCTTAGGTGTTTTTATTTATTATATTTTTAGGTTTTTTTTAGTTTAAGTAAAGGTTTTTGTGTTTTTAGGGTTTAATGTTTATGGTTTAGGGTTTAGGGTTTAGGGTTTGGGGTTTAGGATTGTAGGTTTTAGGGTTTAGGGTTAGGTTTTTTATATATTTTTATTTTTTTTTATAAATTTTAGGGTTTAGGATTTTGGGTTTATGGATTGGGGTTTAGGTTTTGGGTTTAGGGTTTAGGTTTTAGTTTAGTGTTCAGGGTTTTTGGTTTTTTTTATAATAGAGAAAAAATTCAGATTCAATATTTCTTTTTTTTCTTTTCATCTACCAAGTAACACACCAAGTTTTCTAAG
The DNA here is from genome assembly GCA_021442155.1 of Cymbidium sinense. Lineage (NCBI taxonomy): Eukaryota > Viridiplantae > Streptophyta > Magnoliopsida > Asparagales > Orchidaceae > Cymbidium > Cymbidium sinense. Next base: position 68,387 of record JAKCPB010000456.1, on the reverse strand, counting down.
ATGCAAGCGATGACATAGATAAAAAATGAGCATGCATAGAGCAAATCAAAAACCCTTGATAACTAGAATCGCCTCTGCTGTAAAAACACATTTGCTTAGCGACAAATCGGTCGGTCGTTCTTGATTTCTTTGGACCACCAGACCTCTCGGTGGCGGGATCCACCATCATATCCCGATCTCTCCCTCAGCCACCACCAGCCTTCTCTGTCTCTCCTCCCCTCCTAACCACCACCTCGATATCCACCGGCACCTCAGATCCCACGGCACTGTGTGCTTGATTACCTCGCCATCATTGTTAGATCTAGACTGAACCTGGTTGATGGTGATATTCCTGTCATCAAGGTTCTTCCCATTCTTAGGGTTTATGTTTAGGTTTAGGTTTATTAAATTTTAGGGTTTACATTTTTTTTAATTATTTAGTTACTTTAGGTTTAGGTTTAGGATTTGGGGTTTAGGGTTGTAGGTTTAGTGTTATAGGTTTAGGGTTTTGGGTTAGGGTTTTTTTAATTTTTATTTTTAGGGTTTATGTTTGAGGTTTAGGGTTTATGTTTTAGGTTTAGGGTTTAAGGTTTAGTTTAGTGTTTAGAGTTTTAGTTTTTTTGTAAGAGAGAATAAATTAAGATTCAACATTTCTTATTTTTGATTTCATCAACCAAGTAACACACCAAGCTTTCTAAGGCCCAAGTGACGACATAGATAAAAAATGAGCACGCATAGAGCAAATAAAAAACCCTTGATAACTAGAACCATCTCATTTGTAAAGGCATAGTTCCATAAGCGGCGGTCTAGTGGTTCTTCAATTTTCTCCAATTCCCATCAGAACCACCACGACCTCTCAGTAGCAGATCCCCACCATATCCTATTCTCTCTCTGCCACCACCACCATATAACCTCCATGTCCCACCTCCATAACCACCATTACTTTGACCACCACCTCCATATCCACCGGCACCTCGGATCACACCACCATGATAGCTGCTTTGTCTAGCCTCCACCAGATCTAGGCGAGCACGGTTGGCAGTGATGTTCTCCACGTCAAGGATCTGCCCATTCTTAGGGATTAGGTTTAGGTTTAGGTTTATTAGGTTTTAAGGTGTAGGTATATTTTTTTAATTTATTTAGTTACTTAGGTTTAAGTTTAGGGTTTGTGGTTTAGGGTTAGGGTTTAGGGTTTAGGGTTTTAAGGTTTATGCTTTTACAGTTTAGGGTTTAGGGTTAGGTCTTAGGGTTTAGGGTTTACAGTTTAGGGTTTAGAGTTTAGGGTTTAGGGTTGTAGGTTTACTGTCGTAGGTTTAGGGTTTATTTATTTTATTTTTTTTATTTATAAGGTTTAGGGTTTAGGGTTTTAGGTTTGGGGCTTAGGGTTTAGGGTTAGTTTTTGGGTTTAGGTTTTTGGGTTTAGGGTTTATGGTTTAGAATTTAGGGTTTATGGTTTTTTTAAAAAAAATTTAGTAAACATGTAGGTTTAGGTTTATTTAGTTTACTTAGTTTATTTTTTATTTTTATTTAGTTTATTTTTTATTTTTATTCAGTTGAGTTTATTTATTTTAGGTTTTTTACTTTTAGTTTAGGATTTTTATTTTAGTTTATTTTTTAGGTTTAGGTTTATTTTTTAGTTGAGTTTTATTTCTATTTTATTTTTCAGGATTAGTTTTTTAGGTTTTTAGGGTTTAGTGCTTAGGATTTAGGGTTTTGGGTTTTGGATTTAGAGTTTTAGGGTTTTGGATTTTAGGGTTTAGGATTAGGGTTTAGGGTTTAGAGTTTAGTGTTTAGGGTTTAGGGCTTATGATTTTGGGTTTATGGTTTTTAGGGTTTAGGGTTTAGGGTTTGGGGTTTAGGGTTCAGAGTTTTGGGTTTGTAGTTTAGGGCTTTAGGTTTTAGGGTTTAGGGTTTAGGGTTGTAGGTTTAGGGTTTAGGGTTAAGGATTTTTTTTTTAGAGTTTAGGGTTTAGGTTTTAGGTTTAGGGTTAGAGATTTAGTTTAGGTTTATTTTTTAAATTAAAGCGGTAGAGCTAGATTTTTTTTAGTTTATTTGATTTATTTTTAAATTATTTTAGTTTATTATTTATTTTTTATTTATTTATATTAGTTTAGGTTTTTTATTTTAGTTTGTCTTTTAAGGTTTAGGTTAACGTTTATGTTTATTTCTTAGTATATTTTTTATTTTATTTTTTAGGTTTTCATTTTTTATTTTATTTTTAGGTTTATGTTTAGGTTTTCATTTTATTCTTTTTTTTTGTTTAGGTTGTAGGTTTTTATTTTAGGTTTATTTTTAGGTTTTATTTTTTAGTCTAGGTTTAGGTTTATTTTTAGTTTATTTTATTTTATTTAGTTTAGAGGTTAGGTTTAGGTTTTATTTATTTTAGTTTCGATTTAGGTTTATTTTATTTTGTTTATTTTAGGTTTAGGTTTTTTTTAAGTTTAAGGTTTAGGTTTTATTTTTTATTTATTTTTTAGGTTTTATTTTTAGGTTTAAGTCTTTATTTAGTTTATAATTTTTTCTATTTTAGGTTTTTTTTTATTTTGGTTTTTTGTTTAGTTTTTATTTTATTTTGGCTTTTTATTTTTAGGTTTATTTATTTTTTAGTTTAGTTTAAGTTTTTATTTATTTCATTTTAGTATAGTTTTTATTTTTTATTTATTTTATTTTTAGGCTTAGGTTTACGTTTTGGGTTTACTTTAGGTTATTATTTTATTTTATCTTTTTATTTTATTTAGGTTTAAGTTTTTTATTTAAATTATTTTTAGGTTTTATTTAGTTTAGGATTAGGTTTTTGGTTTTTAGGGTTTTGGGTTTTGGGTTTATGGTTTAGAGTTTTGGGTTTCGGGTTGTAGGTTTGAGGGTTTAGGGTCTAGGGTTTTAGGTTTATGGTTTAGGGTTAGGTTTTTTTATTTTTTTATTTTTTTTTTTTTTAGGTTTTATTTTGGGGTTTAGGGTTTTAGGGTTTGGGTTGGGTTTTAGGTTTAAGGTTCAGGTTTGAGTTTAGGGTCAAAGATTTTAGGTTTTTTTCTTAATAGAGCACAAATTCATATTCAACATTTCTTCTTTTCAATTTCATCAACTAAGTAACACACCAAGTTTTCTAAGACACAAATGATGACATAGATAAAAAATAAGCAGCAGATAACTAGAACTATCTACTATGAGAGACCAATTTCATAGGCACTAGATGGATCATTGTTCTTTAGTTTCTCCGGTTCCCATCAAACCACCCATCCTCTTGAGTAGCGTGATCCACCATCATACTCATGGCTCCATCCACCCTTCTGGTAACCTCGATTAGCTCCTCCCACCTCAAACCACTAATGCTCGATCCTTGCCTTCATATCCAGCACCTCGGATCGCCCACCACCATAGGGATAATCACAACCTCCCCCTTTGCTTCGACCGCCAAATCTAGACTAATTTTAGTTGACAGTGATGTTCCTGCCATCAAGGTTTTACCCATTCTGAGTTTAGGTTTAGGTTTATTTAAGTTTTAGGGTTTAGTTTATACTTTTTAGTTAGGTTTAGTTTGGGTTTAGGGTTTAGGGTTTAGGGTTAGGGTTTAGGGTTTAGTGTTTAGGGTTTAGGGTTTAGGGGTTAGGGTTTCTATCTTTAGGGTTTTGGGTTTAGAGTTAGGTTTAGTGTTTGGGCTTTAGGCTTTAGGGTTTAGGGTTTAGGATTTTAGGGTTTAGGGTTAGGGTTTAGGTTCTATGGTTTAAGGTTTAGGATTTAGGGTATTGGGTTTAGGATTTACAATTGTAGGTTTAGTGTTGTAGGTTTAGGGTATGTTTTCTTTAAAATTAAGTAAACTAGTATGTTTAGGTTTATTTAATTTATTTAGTTTATTTTTATTTATTTTAATTTAGTTTATTTTTTATTTTTATTTAGGTTTATGTTTTATTTTGTTAGTTTAGTTTATTTATTTTAGGTTTATTTATTTTAGTTTAGGTTTTTCATTTCAGTTTATTTTTTAGGTTTATGTTTAGGTTTTTTGTTTATTTTTTACTTTAGTTTTATTATTATTATTATTTTGATTAGGTTTTACTTTTTATTTTTAGGTTTAGGTTTAGGTTTTTATTTTATCTTTTTAGGTTTAGGTTTTAGGTTTTCATTTTAAATTTATTTTTAGGTTTTATTTTTTTTGTCTAGGTTTAGGTTTATTTTTAGTTTATTCTATTTTATTTAGTTTAGGGTTTAGGTTTAGTTTATTTCGGGTTTAGGTTTAGGTTTTATATATTTTAGTTTAGTTTATTTTAGTTAAGGTTTACGTTTATTTTATTTTGTTTATTTTAGGTTTAGCTTTTTTTTTTTTAGTTTAGGGTTTAGGTTTTTATTTTTTTATTTTAGGTTTATTTTTTAGGTTTTGGTTTTTATTTTATTTTTATTTTTCATTTAGGTTTTATTTTATTTAGGTTTGTTATTTTTAGGTTTATTTAATTTTATTAGTTTAGTTTAGGTTTTTATTTATTTTTATTTTGTTTAGTTTTTATTTTTTATTTTATTTTACTTTTAGGTTTAAGTTTATGTTTATGCTTTGGTTTATGTTTAGGTTTTAGTTTAAGTTTTTATTTTATTTTATTTTATTTATTTTATTTAGGTTTAAGTTTTTTATTTATTTTATTTTTTGGTTTTATTTAGTTTAGGTTAGGTTTTTAGGCTTTTAGTGTTTAGGGTTTAGGGTTGTAGGTTTTAGGGTTTAGGGTTTAAGGTTTAGGGTTTAGGGTTTAAGGTTTAGAGTTTTTAGGTTTAGGGTTTTGGGTTTAGGGTTTAGGGTTTTAAGGTTTAGGGTTTAGGGTTGTAGGTTTAGGGTTTAGGGTTTAAGGTTAGGGTTATTTTTATTTTATTTTATTTTTTTATATAGGGTTTAGTATTTAGGGTTTTTTAGGGTTTAGGATTTAAGGTTTAGGGATAAGGGTTGTAGGTTTAGGGTTTAGGGTTTTGGGTTTACGATTTGGATTTAATGTTTAGGGTTTAGGCTTTAGTGTTTAGGGCTTTTGGGGTTAGTGTTTAAGGTTTAGGGTTAGTTTAAAGTTTATGGTTTAAGGTTTTAGGGTTTAGGGTTTAGGATTTAGGATTTATGGTTTTTTATTTTATTTTTTAAATTAAGTAAACTGGTATTTTTAGGTTTATTTAGTATATTTAGTTTGTTAATTATTTACTTTAGTTTAGTTTATTTTTATTTTTATATAGGTTTATTTTTTTTAGTTTAGCTTTAAAAATAAAGTGTTTACGGTTTAGGTTGTAGGTTTAGGATTTAGGGTTTAAGATTTTTTTTTTTAAAAAAAAAATTAATAAATAGGTTTATGTTTATTGTATATTTAGTTTATTTTTTATTTATTTTAGTTTACTTAATTTTAATATTTATTTAGTTTTTTTTATTTTTATTTAGTTTAGTTTATTTATTTTAGGTATATGAAGTTTGTTTAGGTTTTTATTTTTGTATATTTTTTAGGTTTAGGTTTATGTTTTTTTTTTTATATTTAGGTTTTATTTTATTTTTTTAGGTTTAAGTTTTAGGTTTTTATTTAAGGTTTATTTTTAGGTTTTATTGTTTAGTATAGGTTTAGGTTTATGTTTAGTTTATTTATTTTATTAAGTTTAGGTTTAAGTTTAGGTTTAGTTAATTATAGGTTTATGTTTAGGTTTTATTTATTTTAGTTTAGGTTTAGGTTTATTTTATTTTATTTAATTTTTTTTATTTTAGGTTTAGGTTTTTTTTTTAGTTTAGGGTTTAGGTTTTATTTTTTTATTTATTTTTAGGTTTATTTTTTAGGTTTAGGTTTTTATTTAGTTTCTATTTTATTTTATTTTATGTTTATTCCATTTTATTTTATTTAATTTTTTATTCTTAGGTTTATTATATTTTACATTTAGTTTTATTTTATTTAGGTTTATTCTTAGGTTTATTATATTTAGTTTAGTTTTGGTTTTATTTATTTTATTTTAGTTTTATTTTATTTTATTTTATTTTAGGTTAGTTTAGGTTTTATTTTATTGTATTTAGGTTTAAGTTTTTTTATTTATTTTACTTTTAGGTTTTATTTAGTTTAGGTTTAGGTTTTTAGGTTTTTAGATTTTTAGGGTTTAGGGTTTTGGGTTCAGGATTTATGGTTTTAAGGTTTAGGGTTTAGGGTTAGGGTTTAAGATTTAGGGTTTAGGGGTTAGTGTTTTTTGATTTTGGCTTTAGGGTTTTTAGGGTTTAGGGTTAGCTTAGGGTTCAGGACTAGTTTAGGGTTAGTTTAGGGTTTAGGGTTTAGGGTTTAGAGTTTAGGGTTTAGGGTTTAGAGTTTAGGGTTTAGGGTTTAGGGTTCTTAGGGTTTAGGGTTTAGGGTTTAGGGTTAGTTTAGATTTGAGAGTTTAGGGTTTAAGGTTACGGTTTGGATTTAAGGTTTAGGGTGTTTTTTTTTTTGGGAAATTAAGAAAATTTTATTGCCATAAAGAAAAGGTACAAATTACATAGAGGGTATATCTCTAAGCTAATGCTTAAGAGCTCAATAAGTCTAAAAGATAAACTAACTATTACAATAATTATGGAAAGAAAGCAAAAGAATAAAATGGCCAAGTAACCAATAGCGAAAATATATATGAGACCAACTTATGGTCCTTCTTATGCGGTAAGATCCACTTCCAAGAGTGTCCTAACCTGTAAAAGAAATCATCAACATACTTTTGAAAATGAATATAATTAATCAAGCATAAAGAGTAAGAGGATAAAGGAGTTAAGTAAAGAAAAGGCTCAAATTACAATCATCTCAAGGAGTAACACTATATGTAAGCATCCAAACTTCAGGAGAAGGGTTACAATTACATATAGCACTATGAGCCAAAAGAAGAAAGAGTGGGAAACATCAAGGCCATCATTGCTAGCATACTTCGTGTAGCACATTATCCAAAGATGGTCCTCCAGCAAGCCTACAAAACCCTCAAACAAAGATAATAACCACCAAAACAGAACAACCAAGCTTAATAAGATAGATAATCAAACAACCCATGAGGATAGTAGCAAAACAAAAGGAGCACCACTAAAGCCACCACCTAAAGGAATAACAAAATCAAAGGAGCAAACATCATGATATGGGTAACAACACTAAACAGAGATGAATAAGAGCAAAAGGAAAACCATAAGTGCTAAGATCCTCCCTCAACAAAACAGAAAAGGAGCCAATTATAAAAAAAACCTAGCCTAATAGCAAAAGGGAGGCACAACACCACCTAAACAAGAAAAAGGGGTGTTCTTTGTAGAGAAAAGAGGTCAAGCAGAGGAAACCAAAAAAAAAAACACTAAAACAAACCATAGGTTCCCAGCATTCACCAAAAGAAAAACTTAAAGCAACCACCCCTTACCAGTCTAGCAAAAATAACCAACCAACCATCCAACAAATCTTCCTAGCAAACCACCTCAATAGTAAAGATCCAAGTCATCCAACCCAAAACATCAAAGACCAACAATAGTCATCAAGCCAAAATCATCCAAGACGACAGGAAAGGGTAGAGATTGACAATACCAAACCCAATCAAGGAAAAGAAAATCAATCCATAAGGGTAGGAAAGCCAAAAGGCAGAAAGATACAAAGCCTAGCAAGATAGAAATAAGCCAACCAACAAAATAGCGACAATAAAGGCACCAACCCATACCACAACCAAAGATAAATAATAACCACACAGTAGCCATCAATTAGCCATTTGAATAATACCCAAAACCCGCATGTATGAGGAGGTCCAACCCATAACCAAATGAATAAAAATAGAAATAATGAATCCTACCACTAAGCTCAAGTCAACAAAACTTGCCAACCACCTCCACCATGCCTAAATCAAGCCATAGATAAACCACCAAACATAGCCAACTAACTAACCCAACCAGCCAAAAATGCTAGCCAACCAAAAACAAAACCACTATCACCCATGATTTAATTGGTTTGGAAGTATGCTAGAAAAGGGAAAAACCCATATAGAAAGAAAAGCCTACAAAGCAACCCAAAGGAGGAAATAAAAAAAACAAGGGAAAATTTTGGTAAAAGCCCATGTCATAAACCACCAAGCTAAAAACCAAAAACCCAGTTACACTTACAAAACCACCAAGGAACAACAAGAAGGCCAAAATAAAAGCGAGTTGAAAACATAGACCCAAAGAGGGAAAATTAGCAGATCACCACAACCCAAAAATGGTTTAAAGAGGAAAAAACAAAAACAAGGGATCATAGAAAACCAATAATAAAACCAAGCTAAGGAATTATATAATGAGATAAGGCAATCCAATGTTATCCTAATTAACCAAACCTCTTAATAATTAGGCATTGTTTAGTTGTCGAGTAAATGAAATTAGTTAAGTTGGCACCAAAATTAGCTAAATAATCAACAACCATTACCTTCATGAAAGATGTGGGAAATTTTAAAATAAACATGAGAAAGTAGAATTTTAGTATGATTAAGAAGATAAAATAATTCAAATTCCCATTTTTATTGGAATTAAGGATGTCAAGAAGCCATAAGCTCAGCAAAGAGAAATAAATAGGCTTTGAGAGGATAAGAAAAGCACAAATGACTGTACCTTTAGAATCCTAAGGATACCACCACAACCATATTTATTGGAAGCAATAGAACCATCATTATTAACTTTAATCACATTGTCTTTAGGTTTGATGCAATAGATAATCCTAGCACCTTTATGAGAGTCTAGATCAGGAAAAATGATACCCAATTTTTTAGCCACAAATTTGTAACCTCTAAAATGAATGTTACTAATAAGATTGGCATGAAAAAGAGCATGAATTTTTCATGTAGTTCAATCCAAGATCCTTTTATGGTTCATAGGAATACCATGATATTTAGCATCATTTCTATCAATTTAGATGAACTAGATAATAATAATAGCATTTAAAACTTTTATATGACCTTAAACAGTGTTTTTGAAATAGACTTCCAAAAGTTGATATAAAGAAAGAGAACCATGAAAATATTTGGTATTAAATAAATCATCATACCAAAACCATAATTTAGAAAACGACTCCATTGATAAAACATGATTTACATTTTCAATATGAAAGGCAACAATAGCACTTTGATGGTAAATAAAACCCTTTAGTCGAGCAAAGAGTCCACAATATATTACTTCAAATTCCTCCAAGCTAAAACCAAATTGAAAATGGGACTGATAATGTTCCAAAGTTTAATAAAAACATTAGAAGGGTGATGTTTATCTCTAATAAAGTTCCAAATCTCTTGAAGAACAAAATCACCATTATGTTTGGTCAAGTTTGTTAGAAGAAATGGGAATATTTCTAAAGTTGTCAATAAAAGAAATAGGGATATAGTTCTCAAGTTTGTTTGCATTCCAATTGTTATTAAGCCAAAAATAATTAACTTTGATAGCAGTAGTAGAGTGGGTAGATAAATGGGTGTCAATAAAACTGATGCCCATCCAATTGTCTTGCTAGAAAAAGAAAAAATTGGACTGGATACCCCATGATATTAATGATTCAGCAACCCATTTAATGGAACAAAGCCGTTTCCAAATTGGTGAGTCACCAACTTTATAAGCATAGTTAAGAGGGTGTTTACCTTGGCAATATTTTTTTCATCATAAAATTAGCCCAAAGGCTATCATTCTTTCTGAATTTCCACCAGAGTTTATGAGAAAATGCAGTGATAGCTTCACGAATAGGTTTGCAACCAAGAGCACCTACATCCAAAGGATGACAACATTTATTCCAAGATGTCCAATGCATTCTTTTGGTAGAATTATTAGAGCCCCAAAATATTTGTTAAGAAAATGATCAATTCTGATAAGTGTAGCATTAGTGGGAATAATAGTTTGAATCAAATTAAGAGGCATAGAGTTGAGAGTGTTTTTAAGGATAGTGAGCCTACCACCAAAGGATAGTAAATGGAATTCCTAAATAGATCTTTTATTTGAAATTTTTTGAATTAACTCATCAAAGAGATGGGAACATTTTGGGCCTTTAAAGGCGAGCACAAGTACTTAGAGGTAATTATTGATGTTAAAAATTAGTGATATGAAGGATTTGATTGAGTTTAGTATTGGAGATGCTAGAGGAAGTGATAAAATAGCTTTTGTTATCATTTATCAGAAGGCCACTTTTTGTACCAAATTTATTTAAAATATTCTTAAGATGCTTGATGTAATGAATAGAAGTATTGCAAAAAAATAATAAAATGATTAATAAAACTTAGATGGGAAATAGGGAGACCACCAAGAGTTTTGTAGTACATACTAGGATTATTTAAGAATAAATCATTGATGCTCCTAGATAAGTACTCAACAATAATAATAAATAAAGCTAGTGATAAGGGATCCCCTTGTCTTAAGCCATGGGAAGAGGAAAAGAAAACCAGGGCTTCCCCATTAAGCAAAATCAAAAACTAGGCATTATTGATACAATTTCTGATAAGAAAAATAAATTTTTTAGAAAACCCAAATAAATTCAAAATCTGGAAAAGGAAGTCCCAAGAGATGTTATCAAAGGCTTTAGTAATATCTAGTTTGAAAAGAATGTTGCTCCCTCTAGTCTTGGCATCAAGATCAGGTGCGATTTGGAAATAGCATCATAAGAGGAATTCTTGGTAAGCATATTTATAAAGTAATTAATAACCAAATCCTTAATCTCATTTTTATCCATAATCCAATCTTTGTAGTCATTTTTAATTTTTTGAATATTATTCAAAGCTCTCTTTTAAAAAAATGGAAATACCTAGTATTCCTACCACCATCTAATATCTTTACAAGCTTTTTTTGGTTAGTAAGTCTCTTCCATATTTTAAAAATTGACAAGTTTATCTTTCATTATCAATTCGTAGCTTAGAAGGATTAGACATACAGAGACTTCAAGATCATAAACCAAATTTTCCATGTCTTTAATATTAGTAAAAAGGTTTTTGAAATAATGCTTGTTTCACCAACCCAAATGTTTAAACCAAAGTCTATTTATCCCCATAATCGAATTATCATGATGTAAAGGGGCTTTCAAATTCTTAGCTATAACATTAAGGAAATTAATATGTTGAATCCAGATGTTCTAAAATCTAAAAGGAGAGGAGTTTTTTAAAATTATTAAAATTATGTTTAACAAAAACTAGAAGAGGAGCATGATTAGACAATGTTCTACTTAAATGATCAACATAAATTAATAGGCCATTAAGTAATCCAATGAGTATTAAAAGAATCTGTCCAACCTTTGCCAAAATTAAGTTTTGCCAGGGTAATTAGAACCTTAAAGCCAATATCAACTAATTATAATCAAGGATCATATTGCAAAATTCTTCTGTAGAATAAATATTGGGAGAGCAACCACCACTCCATTCCTAAAGAAAATAAAATAGTGTTGAAATCATCATCCACAAACTAAAGTTTGTTGGCCGAGGTAGAAAAATTTCTCAAAATATCCCAAAGGAGGTTTCGACCAGATCTATAATAAGAAGCATAAATAAAAGAGCTCAAAACACAATAGTCACCATAAGAGATTTGAGCCTTAACAACTTGTTCAAAATCATCAATAATAAAACCTGAAATTATTCCAAAAACACTAGATCTTATTACTAACATTGGAGTAAAATTTGTTTTAGCCGATCATTCTAGCAACATGATTAATTTTATTAGCATGAATAATAGGTTCCAAAATAATGAGTAAAGAAATATTATGAATGGGACAAAGATTTCTATTATGATTCTAAATATAGAGGGTACCAATCCCTCTAATGATCCCAATAAAAAAATTAAACATATTGAAGTAAAAAGGGGGAAAAAAGGACAATTAAGAGAAGAGTGAGAGGCTATAGCAGATATAGTATTTTTAGACAATTTGTGAGGCTAATTTTAACATTTTTTTTTCTTTTTGGCATGATAAGTTTGAAAACCATTTCCTTTGCCCCTCATCATCGAGTAAGATTTAGTAACATTGGTCACCAATTTAAGAGACTTCTCCAAGTGTTTATAGGGGAGTTCACCCTCTTCCAAATCCAAATTAAGTTGAAAAGTATGATTAACATGAATATCAAGAATAAAAATGAGAGACGGTGATGATTTAGAACCATTAAAAGCACAGACAGTTAAATTCTCAAAATATTTTTAGCTGGTTGTGCATTAGAAATTTTAAATTTAAAAAGAGGTAAGAGGTAAATCATCTTTCCCATAATAATCGGTAGAAACCATAACAACACTAGGATCCAAAACTGGTTCAACAGAAATGACCCTGATATTCAAAGAATCAACTTCAATAGCAGCCTTCATACCATTCTTAGGATTAGAGGCTAATTTTTGAACATATGTAGCGATCGACTTATGACTCGAAATAATATTTTATTTGGGAGGATTTCTCTTTTTTAAATGAGGATGGAGAATAAAGCAATCAAAATTTTCATGGCCATGAATTTTATAGTTAGAACAAAAAATTGGAAGATTCTCTAATTCAACCTTTTATGAATACCCATATTTTAATCGAAACTTCCTTAGGGTATTTTTTTAGTTATGTCTAATTCCACTAGGATCGAGCCACATAAGGGTGAGATCATCGGCTCACTTGGTGAGTTGAGGCGACCAAAAGAGCTAAAAAAGCACATGATGTGCAATAAAAAGAATGGGCATATTAGGAAGAGATAACCCCACAAGGACAATAAGAGATTCCTCCTTAATGTCAAACAGGTGTGACAACTTCAGTAAGCGCATTTGATAATTAAAGATGAAGAGTGATGTGCAAAAATAAGTGAATAATCTAGATCGTTAGAAAGTTGAATTAGAATATGCTGAGGGTCAATAAGACTAATCGAGAAGGCACCCGTAAGCATAAGATGATGAAAAAAGGTGCAGATTTTATCCAAATTTAGATGACATAAACCAAATTTTCTAACAAGAGAGAATTCAAATGGTTTCACCGATAATTCAACATCCACATTAGAGCACATAATGGCTGGCAAATCCTGAAAGAAGTCAAAATGAGATTAACCAACTCAGCAAGGTGAGAAGCCTTACTAGAGAGCACTTCTTTAAATGATTTAGTAGAATTTGTAGCATTTGGGCTGCCGATCCCAAAAATGTCCAATGTCTTAGCCAAAGCATCCAAAATTTGAGGTGGAGCCATATGAATCAAACTCACCATAGCCATGGTTAAGGATGAAGCATCACGTAATTGGACAGATGCCATTCAAGCCTTTGAATTCATTCAAAATTGAAGCCAAAAATGCAAGATCCCAGACGGATGCTAAGAGGGATGCAAAATCACTAGAGAGAAGAGAGGAGAGGTTTTAGGTTTTTAGGGAGTTAGGTTAGGGTTAGGTTAGGGTTAGGTGAGGTTTAGGTTAGTAGGTTAGGGTTAGGTTAAGTTTAGGTTTAGTATTTTAAACTTTAGGTTTTAGGTTTTAAGTTTAGGTTTAAAATTTAGTTTAGTTTAGGTTAACAGTTTAGGGTTAGATTTTAGGTTTAGGTTAAGGTTTAAAATTAGAGTTTTAAATTAGGGTTTAGGTTTAGTTAGGGTTTAGGGTTTAAAGTTTAGGTTTAGGTTTTAGAGTTTATTTTAGGTTTAGTTAGTTTAGGGTTTAGTTTAGGTTAGATTAGTTTAGGTTTAGGTTTTAGGTTTAGGGTTCAAATTTTAATTTAGGGTTTAGGGTTTTGTTTTTTTAAGAGAATTTATTCAACATTTCTTCTTTTTGATTTCATCAACCAAGTAACACACCAAGTTTTCTAGGACACAAGTAGTGACATAGATAAAAAATGAGCATGCATAGAGAAAATCAAAAACTATAGATAATTAAAGCCGTCTCTACTGTAAAGACATAGTTCCATAAGCAATAGATTGGATCTACTGTTCTTCAGTTTCCTTGGTTCCCATCATAACCACCCTAGCCTCTCGAGTAGCAGAATCCATAATAATATCCCCGATCTCTCTCTCTGCCATAACCACGGCTATAAACTCTATTGCTTCTCCCGCCTCCATAACCACCACTGCTCCATCCATAACCTCCATATCCACCAGCCAAATCTAGACTGAGCTTGGTTAATGGTGATGTTCCCACCCATGCTTAGGGTTTAGGTTTATTAGGTTTTTGGCTTTAGGTTTATTTTTTTATTTATTTAGTTACTTTAGGTTTAGGTTTAGGGTTTGGGGTTTAAGGTTTAGGGTTTATGGTTTAAGGTTTAGGGTTTAGGGTTTAAGGTTTAGGGTTTAGGGTTTAGGGTTTTAGGGTTTATTCTTTTAGGGTTTAGGGTTTAGGGTTTAGGGTTAGGGATTAGGGTTTAGGGTTTAGGGTTGTAGGTTTAGGGTTTAAGGTTTTGGGTTTAGGATTTACGGTTTAAGGTTTTTTTTTTAAAAAGAAAATTTTGTAAATCGGTAGGTTTAGGTTTATTTAGTATATTTAATTTATTCTTTATTTATTTTAGTTTAGTTTATTTTTTAATTTTACGTAAGTTTATTTTTTATTTTTAGTTAGTTTAGTTTTTTTTATTTTAGGTTTATTTATTTTAGTTTACATTTTTATTTAAGTTTATTTTTTAGGTTTAGGTTTAGGTTTAGGTTTATTTTTTAGTTGAGTTTTATTTTTATTTTGTTTTATAGGTTTAGGTTTTATTTTTTAATTTTAGGTTTAAGTCTATTTTATTTTTTTAGGTTTAGGTTTTAGGTTTATTTTTAAGTTTTATTTTTTAGTTTAGGTTCAGGTTTATTTTTAGTTTATTTTATTTTATTTTATTTACTTTAGGTTTAGGTTTATATTTTATTTATTTTAGTATAGTTTATTTTAGTTTAGGTTTAACATTCTTTTATTTTATTTAATTTATTTTTATTTTAGGTTTAGGTTTTGTCTAGTTTAGGGTTTAGGGTTTAGTTTTCATTTTTTTTAGGTTTATTTTTTAGGTTTACATTTTTATTTAGTTTTTATTTTATTTTATTTTAGGTTTCTTTTATTTTTATTTCATGTTTCATTTTTATTTTATTTAGGTTTTTTTTTCATTGGTTTATTTTATTTTTTCATTTAGTTTAGGTTTTTGTTTATTTTATTTTAGTTTAGTTTCTATTTAATATTTTATTTTATTTATAAATTTAGGTTTAGGTTTAGGTTTTAATTTAGGATTTTATTTCATTTTATTTTAGTTATTTTATTTAGGTTTAGGCTTTTTTATTTATTTAATTTTTAGGTTTTGTTTAGTTTAGATTTTTAGGGTTTAGGGTTTATGGTTTAGGGATTAGGGTTTAGTGTTTAGGGTTTAGGTTTTAAGGTTTAGGGTTTAGCATTAGGTTTTTTTTTACTTTTTTTTTTTAAATTTTAAATTAAGTAAACTTGTTGGTTTAGGATTATTTAGTTTATTTTTTATTTTAAATTAAGTTTATTTTTATTTATATTTTTATTTAGTTTATCTTATTTAGTTTTGGTTTATTTATTTTAGTTTAGTTTTCTTTATTTTGTTTATTTTTTAGATTTAGGTTTAGGTCTAGGTTTATTTTTTATTTTAGTTTTATTTTTGGTTTATTTTTAGGTTTAGATTTTATTTTTTAATTTTAGGTTTAAGTTTAGGTTCTTATTTTAAGTTTATTTTTAGGTTTTATTTTTTAGTTTAGGTTTATTTTTAGTTTATTTATTTATTTTAGTTTAGGTCAGGTTAGGTTTAGGTTTTATTTATTTTAGTTTATATTATTTTAATTTAGGTTTAGGATTATTTTATTTTTTATTTTAGGTTTAGTTTTTTTTTTTTTTAGTTTAGGGTTTAGGTTTTATTTTAGTTTAGGTTATTTTAGGTTTAGTTTATTTTAGGTTTATGTTTAGGTTTAATTATTTTATTTTAAGTTTAGGTTTTTTTAGTTTAAGGTTTTGGTTATATTATTTATTTATTTTTAGGTTTTATTTTTAGGTTTATTGTTTAGGTCTAGGTTTTTATTTAGTTTTTATTTTATTTTATTTTAGGTTAATTTTATTTTCATTTTAGTTTAAATTTATTTTATTTAGGTTTTATTTTTTTGTTTAGTTTTGATTTTTATTTATTTTATTTTAGTTTACTTTTTATTTTTTATTTTATTTTCTTTTTAGGTTTAGGTTTAGGTTTAGGTTTTAGTTTATGTTTTTATTTTGTTTGGGTTTAGATTTTTTTATTTATTTTGTTTTTAGGTTTTAATTAGTTTAGGTTTAGGTTTTAGCTTTCTAGGGTTTAGGGTTTAAGGTTTTGGGTTTTGGATTTAGGTTTTAGGGTTTAGGGTTTAGGGTTTTGGGTTTAGGATTTAGGGTTTAGGGTTTAGGGTTTAGGGTTTTAGGGTTTAGGGTTTAGTAGGTTTAGGGTTTAAGTTTTAGGTTTAGGGTTTAGGTTTAGTTTAGGTTTAGGGTTTTGGTTTTTTTTTTAATAGAGAACAAATTCAAATTTACAACATTTCTTCTTTGTTTAATAGTTTATTTAGTTTATTTTTTAATTATTTTATGTATTTTTTATTTTATTTATGTTTAATTTTATTTTATTTAGTTTAGTTTATTCATTTAGGTTTATTTATTCTAGTTTACTTTTTTAGGTTTAGGTTTGGATTAGGTTTATTTTTGAGTTTAGTCTTTTTTTTTTTTTTAAAATTTAGGTTTTATTTTATTTTTTAGGTTTAGGTTTAGGTTTTTATTTTATTTTTTTAGGTTTAGGTTTTAGGTTTTTATTTTAGGTTTATGTTTAGGTTTTATTTTTTAGTTTAAGTTTTTTTTTAGTTTAGGTTTAGGTTTAGGTTTAGCTTTTTTTTATTTATGTTTAGGTTTAGGTTTAATTTATTTTTATTTTAGGTTTAGATTTTTTTAGTTTAGAGTTTAGATTTAATTATTTATTTTAGGTTTATTATTTAGGTTTAGGTTTTATTTAGTTTTATTTATTTTATTTTATTTTAGGTTAATTTTATTTTTATTTTAGGTTTAGTTTTATTATTTAGGTTTTATTTTTTTAGTTTAGGTTAGGTTTTATTTATTTTATTTTAGTTAAGTTTTTATTGTATATTTTATTTTCTTTTTACGTTTAAGTTTAGGTTTTGTATTAGGTTTAGGTTATGTATTAGGTTTTTTTTGGGTTAAGGTTTAGGGGTTTAGGGTTTAGGTTTTAGGGTTTAGGTTTATTTAGGGTTTTACAATTTAGGGTAATGGGTTTAGGGTTAGGTTTTAGGGTTTAGGGTTTATGTTTTAGGGTTTAGGTTTTAGGTTTAGGATTCAGGTTTTAGTTTACGGTTTAGGGTTTTTGTTTTAGAGAACAAATTGATTTTACATTTCTTCTTTTGTTTAATTAGTTTAGTTTTTATTTATTTTAGTTTATTTTATTTTTATTTTTATTTATGTTTATTTATGTTTATTTAGTTTAGTTTATTAATTTTAGGTTTATTTATTTTAGCCTTGGTTTTTTATTTTAGTTTATTTTTTTGGATTAGGTTTAGGTTTAGGTTTATTTTTTATTTGAGTTTTATTTTTATTTATTTATTAGGTTTTGGTTTTATTTTTTATATTATGTTTAGGTTTAGGTTTCTATTTTAGGTTTATTTTTAAGTCTTATTTTTTAATTTAGGTTTAAGTTTATTTTTAATTTATTTTATTTAGTTTATGGTTTAGGTTTAGGTTTAGGTTTAGGTTTTATTTATTTTATTTTAGGTTTAGGTTTATTTTATTTTGTTTATTTATTTTTCTTTTAGGTTTAGGTTTTTTTAATTTAGGGTTTAGGTTTTATTTTTAGGTTTATTTTTTAGGTTTAGATTTTTATTTAGTCTTTATTATATTTTATTTTAGGCTTATTTTAATTTTATTTTAGGTTTAGTTTTTATTTAATTTAGGTTTTTTATTTTTTTAGTTTAGTTTAGGCTTTTATTTATTTTATTTTAGTTAAGTTTTTATTTTTTTTATTTTCTTTTTAGGTTTAGGTTTAAGTTTTGGTTTATGTTTTTATTTTATCTTATTTTCTAATTATATTTTGGTTTAGATTTTTTTTTATGTTTCAATTAGTTTAGGTTTAGGTTTTTAGCTTTTAGGGTTTACGGTTTAGAGTTAGTTTAAGGTTTAGGGTTTAGGGTTTTTTTTTGGTTTTAAGGTTTAGGATTTAGGGCTTAGCGTTTAGGTTTTAGGGTTTAAGGTTGAGGGTTTAGGGTTTTAGGGTTTATGATTTTAGGTTTTGGGTTTAGTTTTTTAGGTTTAGGGTTTAGGGTTTAGGATTTAAGTTTTAGGTTTAGGATTCAAGTTTTAGTTTAGGGTTTGGCTTTTTGGGTTTTTTTTAAGAGAACAAATTCAAATTTACATCATTTCTTCTTTTGTTTAATTAATTATTTTAGTTTATTTTTTTTATTTTAGTTTATTTTATTTTTTATTTATATTTATGTTTATTTTTTATTTTTCTTTAGTTTAGTTTATTTATTTTAGGTTTATTTATTTTAGTCTAGTTTTTTATTTTAGTTTAGGTATTTTATTTTAGTTTATTTTTTGGATTAAGTTTTAGTTTAGGTTTATTTTTTAGTTGAGTTTTATTTTAAATTTATTTTTTAAGTTTAAGTTTTATTTTTTATTTTATGTTTAGCCATAGGTTTTTCTTTTATTTTTTTAGTTTTAGGTTTTAGGTTTCTATTTTAGGTTATTTTAGGTTTTATTTTTTTATTTAGTTTAAGTATTTCATTTTATTTAGTTTAGGGTTTAGGTTTAGGTTTAGGTTTTATTTATTTTAGTTTAGTTTAGTTTATTTATTTTATTTTAGGATTACGTTTAGTTTAGGTTTAGGTTTATTTTATGTTTTAGGCTTTATTTAGTTTTATTTTATTTTATTTTAGGTTTATTGTGTTTATTTTATTTTATTTTATGTTTAGTTTTAATTTTATTTAGGTTTTACTCTTAAGTTTATTTTATTTTTTTAGTTTAATTTAGGATTTTATTTATTTTATTTTTATTTACTTTAGTTAGTTTATTTTATTTTATTTTCAGGTTTAGGTTTAGGTTCTAGTTTAGATTGTTATTTTATTTTATTTATTTTATTTTTTTTAGGTTTAGATTTTTTTTTTAAATTTTTAGGTTTTATTTAGTTTAGGTTTAGGTTTTTAGATTTTAGCATTCATGGTTTACGGTTTACGGTTTTGGGTTTTGGGTTTTAGGGTGTAGGGTTTAAGTTTTTTTTTTTTGTTGGGGAACCCCATGTAGGGGAATTTTATTGCCACAAAAAGAGGGTTACAAGGTCCTTAAAGGGGATAAACTCCAGAACTATTGCTCAAAGCTACAATCACCTAGAGTAAATCCCCATCTACATACCAAAAGCAAAAGAAAATAATAAAGTAATCAAAAGATACAAATTGATTAACATAATAAGCCAGTGAAAGATTAGGGCCAATGCTCTGCAGGATGGGAGAATGCATGACACTTTGGAGCAAACCTACAAGAGGACAAGAGAGAAGCACCTCTAAGAATGTAAACAGAGAAAAGATAGAGCAGTTAAGGTAATACAGACAAAATGATAGCTGAAAACTGCATAATCTAAGAAGGATAGTAAAGAGTTGTCATAGAGAAGGCTCGCCCCACACCAAGTTGTGATGCAAATATGAGCATCCAAACAAAAGGGTTACATCACAAGAGCTACTACCAAACCAAAAGGGAGTCAAATCATCACCATCATAGCCAACAAACCCAGATTGCATCCATTTGATAAAAGTCTTGATATCCTTAGTACCGCAATTATAATCAAATACGGTAGATAGAGAAAAAAGTTAGAATGAGAAAGGGATTCCCATCCTGGAAATAGGACCCGATATAAGACACCATGTGAAAGAATGCCCAGCACCAATACAAGAAGTTCATCAGATACAACATTAGGCAGCAAACTCACTATAAGACAACCCATTCAGATAGAGCATGATAAGGTTTGAATATGAATTAATTAAGAGTATCTTAATAGTGGTCTGCATTAGTCTAACATTGGTAGGGAAAAGATAAGAGAGGCAAGAATTAAAATGGTTTTCAGGCCAGCTATAAAGCCCATAAGTAGCAAACAACAGAAAATCAACACCACATTGCCAGCTAGGGGAATTAAGTAAGCTGCAAGCAACTAGAAAGTCAGCAAACCCTTAGCCCAATTGACCACAGATGCATAAGTCAGGAAGGGACAGCAAGTTGGCCATAAAACCTCTCTCCATTAGAGTAGACATTGCCATCGTAAATAACCAAGTAGGTAGAGCATAAAAATAGGTATCTGGAAGGCAGCAACCCATAGCAATCACCAAAAACCATCAGAACATCAATGTCAGAAACAACTAGCTGAACATAGGACCTAGAAATCCTACAGCCAACCAGGATGGAGCCAACATAGGAGTCCTAAAGAACCAAGATAGCAAATATCCAAGACAAGAAAAAACCAGGTAGAGAACAAAAACCAGCAAGCTTTCCATAAAGCCACCCATCCAGGATAGACATTACAATAGATACAAATTTAACTGGATGAAGTTTGAGAAAACAACAGTAGATAACCACTGAATTAAGATGATATGCTTATAATAAACCATTAAGAGGGTTCAAGGCAAAGTCCACCAAGCAATCAACAACTTTAATAGAGAGTTGCCGAAAAAACAAACCAAAACCCCGTGAGATAACATGTAGAGTATTAATCCGTCACCAACAACCAAGGCAAGCACCAACAAGGCCAAGAGTCCACCCAAAAGCATAGGTAAAGATCCAAATAATCGAGATGGAAAATCAGTGGATATGCTCGATGTTAACAGAACCAAGTGGGAAAAAATAGAAGCAAGAAAACACAACAGTAGCCCAATTGATAACAGCAAAAGCAGTCAGAAAATCAAAAAATAGGGAACAGATAATAATCACAAAGTCCACCAGCTGGACAAAGAGCCCTAAAGTCCAAAAGCCAATGATGGTAGCAAAAGGGTTCAAAGGATAATAAAAAGAAAAAGCCTTCCAGATAAAGAAGATCAGGGTAGCAGTAAAACCTACAATCACACAGTCGGAGCTACAACTCCAGTTACAGCATTTAGAACCAAAAATTGGATAATCTAGATCAACAAACAACCAAAAGAGCAAGGCAGCAAAAGGCAACAACTATCCATAGTACCACCCAGTCAACAGAGACAGTGCATACGACTGAACCAACCTAACTGAACTGAGATGGGAATAGAGACAACAATAGATAATGCAGATCACAACAATCAGGAGATGAACAATAGCCCAGATGTAAACAACACAGGCATTCCAAAAGCCAACCCCAACAGCAAAGAAGTTAATGCAACATTGGAACCCACCAAGAAAAAAATCAAAAGTGGATTCAAATGAATATCAACATTAGAATCTAGAAAAGCAAGACAACAAGTAACCAAGGCAAAACTCCAAGACAAGAAACACTTAAGACAACAACATCCAAGACAGAAGGGACAACAAGTTATAAAAACTTCTCCATCGAGAAAACATTGCCATATTTAATAACCAAGTAGATAGAGCATAAAAATAGGTATCCGGAAGGTAGCAACCTGCACAAAGAAACACCAAAACTATCGAATAGCAATGTCGAAACAAATTAACATAGGACCCAGAAGTCCTATAGCCAACCAGGATGGAGCCAACATAGGAGCCCTGAAAAGCCAAGATAACAAATATCCAAGACAAGAAACAACTAGCTAGAGAGCAAAAACTAGCTAGCTTGCCATAAAGCCACCCATCCAGGATAAACATTGCAATAGTTACAGGTTTAACTAAAAAAAGATGGAGAAAATAACAGCAGATAAAGTAGACCAATGAATTAAGGTGATATGCATATAATAAACCATTAAGGATGTTCAAGGCAAAATCCACCAAGCAATCAACAACTTTAATAGAGAGTTGCTGAGCAAAACAAACCAAAACCCCAGAGATAACATGTAGAGTATTAGTCCGCCACCAACAACCAAGGCAAGAACCAACAAGTCGCCAAGAGTCCACCCAAAAACATATGTAAAGATCCAAATGATCAAATGAAAAATCACCAGTATTTGCTCGATGGAAATATAACCAAGTGTGAAAAAATAAGGAAAAATAGCAGAGTCATTTATAAAAGCAAATAGTCGAGAATCAAAAATAGGGAAGATATTAATCATAAAGTCCACCAATCAAAGGCCTAAAGACCAAAACCAACAATGGTAGCAAAAGGGTTCAAAGGATAATAAAAAGCAAAAGCCTTCCAGATAAAGCATATCAGAGTAGCAGAAAAACCTACAACCACAGTAAAGACTAACAAAGAAGCCATTCAGGGAATCCAAACTTGCAAGGAAATAATAAAATAGAACAGGAAATAACAAAATCCTGCTTGACAGGTTGACAAAAAAAGGTTGTCAAAGACAAACAGCAAGACAACACCAAAATCATCCTACTGAAACAGATAAAGAACCCTAGTAATAGCTTGCTGGATATAAGATAGTAACTAGACCATCCAACAACCAAGAAATAAAAAAATAGCATGTTGGGCATAAAACCAACCATTCAAATTATACAGTGCATAAGTAAATTCCCAGATAGTTAATGAAGTGGTCGCCAAGACTAGCGAACAATAAATAAATAAGAAAGAAAATAGCATCATCCCAATTGTTAGTTGCACAAACATTTTATAAAGGCAGATGATCCAACAGCCTGCAGGACACAGAATAGCTTGAAATTCAACAGCCATAGATTAAAATAAGATTAGCCTGTAGGACAGTGAATCCAGAAATCCAACAGTCATAGCTTAAAAGAACACTACAATGATTGCAACCATAGGATAAGCCAATAAAAGAAGTGGGCACACCATAGGGGTTCAAAAGAGTCTCATCAATGAGATCCTCTAGGAAAAAAAGAGCGTTAGTAGTAAAATATCATCCTCAGAGAAATCATACTGAGTGAAAATTAATAAACAATTACAAACATAGGATAAGACATTAAAGAGCAAAGGAGCATAAAGAAACAGTCCAGTAGTAAGACCCACATCATCAAGAATATTGGAAATCAAGAAATAATTCCAAATCTATAGTGAAATATTTTTAACCAGGATGTTGCATCTATTATTATTACAGGATGTGAAGGTAAGGTTATGAAGCATAAGAGAGGCAGAAACAGCAAGACCCCAAAACCTCTTCATTCAAAAAAATAAAATAAAAGATAACTCCTAGAAATAAAAGGAAAACGTCAACTCAAAGTTGGAGACAAAGTGAATATTGCCAGATCTAATAGGGAGACAAGCAACATTTCAAAAGCCACCAATCAATCATATCGAAAATCCAACAACCTAATAGTAAATCTTCAAAATAAATATTGCAACCAAGAATGAACACTAATATAATGCATAGAAACAACATAGGTAAGTAAGAAGCTCCAAGGAATATCATTGAGAAACAAATACAGAAATAATGGCAGCTAAACCCATCATGATAAATATCTCTCTAGCAATGATTGTTATAAAACCAATAGTAGTAAATGTAAGCTCAACAAAATTCCAATGCAGATATTAGTATGCACATAGCTCAACATCGACTTTGTCGTGTAAATGCCAAAAGCAGTGAGCCCACAGAAATCAAGACAACAAATAATATCCATGTGAAACATCCATAAAAGGCCCAAAAAGGTACAGAAATCCATAAAGTAAAGAGGCATATAGTAAAAAGATGAATGGACAGTAAACATCAAAAAGGTAGATTAAATTATGAGATAAGGAAACCCAGAGTTATCCAAGTTAACCAGCCCACGCAAGTGTTTGGGTAAGGTGAGTTGATTAAAGAAGATGATACCATCGGATCTAGCACCCGGATTAAGGTAGTCGACAAGCATTTCCTTCACACTAAACATGAGTGATGTTAAAATTAGTTGGGAAAGAAGAGCTCTAGTTTGCTTGAGGAGGTAGTACATTTCAGTGCTGCTCATCTTAGTGGAGGTCAAAAGATCAATCAGCAGAACAACATCCACTTCAATCCAAATATTATGCCAGCCATTTTGGAGGCAAATCTCAAGAGCTTTGAAGACTACCATAAGCTCAGAAAATGGGATAGTGCAGGAAATAAGGGGATAAGCAAAAGCACAAAGTACTATACCCTTAGAGTTCTTGAAAATGCCACCACAATTAGAGCCATTATGAGACATGCCAAGATGATTTTAATAATATGGTCAAGAGGTTTTTCCAATAGACAATCTTGTCATTTTGACAGTAAGGTTGATTCGGCAGGTTAATGCCTAGTTTATTAGCGATAAATTTACAGCCTTTGAATTGTCTGTAATGAATGAGATTAGCTTTAAATAAGTCACAAATTTTATTTTTAGTTCTAGCAATAATCCTCACGTGGTTCATAGGGATCCCACGGTGTTTAGCATCATTACGGTCCATCCGTATGAACCAAATAAGAGTGATAGCAATGATAACTTTAATGTGACCTTTAATAGTATTAACAAAATAGATTTCAAGAAGTTGATATAAAGTAAGAGAGCCATTGAAATTGATAGTGTTAAAAAGATCATCATACCAAATCCAAAGTTTAGAAGCAATGACCCCATTAACAAAAATATGATTAACATTCTCAATATGGAAACAACATTGACATTTAGAGGGTAAGTGGAACCCTTTACCCCACAACAAGGAATCAACAGGGATAAAATTTTTTAGAATATGCCAAGTAAGAACAGAATAAGAAGTAGGGATATTGTTATTCCAAAGTTTGGAGAATACATAGGAGGAATCATGAATATCTTTAATGTGGTGCCACACATTTTTGAGGTTGAAATCACCATTATGAGAGAGCTTAAAGAGAGTCTGATCTTGATTGTGTGGAGTGATAGGAATAGTAGTAACCATATTCAAGAAAGTAAAAGGGATAAAATTAGCAAGCTTACTATTGTTCCACTTATTGTTATGCCAGAAAGAGTTTACTCTAATAGCAGAAGTGGAATGGGTGGAGAGTAAGTCATCAATGGATCCACATCCACCCCGCCACCTTGCCAAAAGAAAGAGGTGCCAGAGTTAATGCCCCAAAAAATTAAGGATTCTGCATCCCATTTGACAGAACAAAGTCTTTTCCACACAGGAGAGTCACCCGGCTTAAAGGGACAAATGAGGGGGTGCTTACCCTAACAATATTTAGCAAACATGAAATTAGCCCAAAGACTATGATTACTCCTAAAATTCCACGAGAGTTTATAGGAAAAGGCATTGATAGCTTCTTTTATGGATTTACAACCAAGGCCACCTTCATCAAAAGTGCCACAACTTTTAAACCAATAGGTCCAGTGCATTTTTTTAGAAGAGGTATTGGAGCCCCAAAAAAATTTATTTAGGAGACGGTCAATTCTGTTGATGCTAGAAATGGTCGACACAATGGTTTGGATGAGATATAAAGGCATGGAGTTAAGAGTGCTCTTAATCAAGGTTAGCCTACCACCAAAAGAGAGTAAATGAAATTCCTAAACCAAAATTTTATTAGAAATTTTCTGAATAAGGTCATCAAAAAGATGAGATCTTTTCTGGCCTTTAAAAAGTGGAGCCCCGAGATAATTAATGGGAAGTTGACTTTGCTTAAAATTAGTAATTCTGGAGATTTGATTAAGTCTATTGGTAGGAATCTTATATGATGGAATAAAATAGCATTTTCTTTCATTAAGGAAGAGACCACTAACTTTGCCAAAATCATTCAATAGATTCTTAATAGTTTTAACATGTTGAAGGGAGGCATTGTAGAAGATTATAAAATCATCAGCAAAGCTAAGATGAGAAATAGGGAAAGGGTTTAGGGTTTAAGGTTTAGGGTTTAGTGTTTAGTTTTAGGGTTTGTGGGTTTAGGTTAGGGTTTGTGGTCAAAAGAGGGGCTTTAAGATTTGTGGTTTTAGAAGAGCTTTTGGCCGTGGTTTAAAGTGGCTTGTGATAGGTTTAGGGTTGTAAGATGCAGATTTAGTGGTTTTATTTTTTTATTTTTTAAAAAATTAAGCAAACCGTAGTTTAGGTTTATTTAGTTTGTTTGTATTTATTTTACTTTAACTTATTTTTATTTTGATTTAGATTAATTTTATTTTATTTAGTTTAGTTTATTTATTTTAGCATTATTTATTTTCAGTTAGGTTTTTTATGCTTATTTATTTTTTAGGTTTAGGTTTAGGTTTATGTTTATGTTTATTTTTTAGTGTAGTTTTATTTTTATTTAATTTTAGGATTAGGTTTTATTTTTTATTTTATATTTAGGTTTAGGTTTTAGGTTTTATTTTTTAGTTTAGGTTTAGGTTTATTTTTAGTTTATTTTATTTATTTAGTTTAGGTTTAGGTTTAAGTTTAGTTTATTTTATATTTAGGTTTAGGTTTTATTAATTTTTATTTAGTTTATTTTAGTTTAGGTTTTAGTTTATTTTTATTTTATTTTAAGCTAAGTTTTTTTTTATTTTAGGGTTTAAGTTTTATTTTTTATTTATTTTTTAGTTTTTTTAGGTTTAGGTTTTTATTTATTTTTTGTTTTATTTTATTTTAGGTTTATCTTATTTTTATTTCAGGTTTAGTTTTTATTTTATTTAGGTTATTTTTCTTAGGTTTATTTTGTTTTTTTAGTTTAGTTTAGGTTTATTTTACTTTAATTTTTTATTTTATTTAGTTTAGGGTTTAGTTTAGTAAGTTTAGGTTTAGGTTTTATTTATTTTAGTTTAACTTTAGATTAGATTAGGTTTATTTTATTTTCTTTATTTTAGGTTTAAGTTTTTTATTTAGTTTTAGGTTTACGTTTTATTTATTATTTATTTTTAGGTTAAAATTTTACATTTAGTTTTTAGTTTAGGTTTTTATATAGTTTTTATTTTATTTATTTTAATTTAATTTTATTTTTATTCTATTTTTAGTTTTTATTTTATCTTGGTTTTCTATTTTTAGTTTTATTTTATTTTTTGAGTTTAGTTTATTTTTTTGTTTATTTTATTTTAGTTTAGTTTTTATTTATTATTTTATTTTATTTTTAAGTTTAGGTTTACATTTAGGTTTTAGTTTAGGATTTTATTTTATTTTGTTTTGGCTTAGGCTTTTTTATTTATTAGTTTTATTTTGTTTAGGTTTAGATTTTAGGTTTTGAGTTTATGGTTTACTGGTAGGATTAGGATTTTAGGTTTAGGATTTAGGGTTTGGGTACTGAGTTTATTATTTAGGGATGTCATAGGGTTTAGGGTTTAGGGTTTTAGAGCATGTAGGTTTAGGGTTTTTTTTTAATTTTTCTTTCAATTTTTATTTTTATTTTTTTTTAAATTAAGCAAACTTGTAGGTTTATGATTGTTTAGTTTGTTTTATTTGATTTAGGTTTATTTATTGGTTTTATTTTAGTTTTTTTAGGTTTAGGTTTATGTTTATTTTTTAGTTTAGTTTTATTTTTATTTTATTTTTTAGGTTTAGGTTTTCTTTTTTTAATTTTAGTTTTAGGTTTAGCTTTATTGATTTTTTAAGGTTTAGGTTTTAGGTTTTATTTTAGGTTTATTTTAGGTTTCATTTTTAGTTTAGGTTTATTTTAGTTTATTTATTTATTTTAGCAGTCTGTTTAGAGTTTTACTTATTTTAATTTTATTTTAATTTAGGTTTAGATTTATTTTATTTTATTTTAGGTTTAGTTTTTTTTCTTAGTTTGGGGTTTAGGTTTTATTTTAGGTTTAGGTTTCATTTATTTAGTAGGTTTGGTTTAGGTTTATTTTTAGGCTCATTTAGGTTTTATTTATTTTTTATTAGTTTATTTTAATTTAGGTTTAGGTTTTTTTTATTTTTTAATTTTTGGTTTAGGTTTTTTCATAGTGCTGTCCAGGTTATATTTTTATTTATTCTATTTTATTATTTATGTTTTATTTAGTTTTATTTTATTTTATTTTAGGTTTATTTTTTTTATTTTAGGTTTAGTTTTTTATTTTATTTTGGTTTTATTTTTCAGTTTAGTTTAGGTTTTATTTATTATATTTTAGTTTAGTTTTATTTTTTATTTTCTTTAGGTTTAGGTTTAGTAGGTTTTAGATGTTTCATTTTATTTTGGTTTAGATTTTTATTTATTTTATTTTAGGTTTTAATTAGTTTAGGTTTAGGTTTTACCTTTAGGGTTTAGGTGGAAGGGCTTTATCCTTTTTGGAGGTTTAGGGTTTTAGGTTTAGGGTTTAGGTTTAGGGTCATGGTATTGGTTTTGGATTTTGGTTTGGGATTTTAGGGTTTAGGTTTGGGTTTAGGCGGTAGAGTTCAAGTTTTAGTTTAGGGTTTAGGGATTTTAGTTTTTTAATTTAATAGAGAACAAATTCAGATTTACAACATTTATTCTTTTATTTAATTAGTTTATTTAGTTTATTTTAATTATTTTGTTTATTTTTATTTTATTAATGTTTAATTTTATTTCTATTTAGCTTTATTTATTTTAGGTTTATTTATTTTAGTATAGTTTTTTATTTTAGTTTAAGATTTTATTTTAGTTTATTTTTTGGTTAAGGTTTAGGTTTAGGTTTATTTTCAGTTGAGTTTTATTTTATTTTATTTTTTAGGTTTTATTTTATTTTATTTTATATTTAGCTTTAGGTTTTATTTTATTTTGGTTTAAGTTTAGGTTTTATTTTAGGTTTAATTTTTTTTAATTTAGGTTTAGGTTTATTCTTAATTTATTTTATTTTATTTATTTTAGGGTTTAAGTTTAGGTTTAGGTTTTATTTATTTTAGTTTGAGTTTAGATTTATTTTATCTTGTTTATTTTGTTTTTATTTTATGTTTTGGTTTTATTTTAGTTTAGGGTTTAAGTTTTATTTTTATGTTTATTTTTTAGGTTTAGGTTTTTATTTTGGTTTTATTTAATTTTTTTATGTTTATTTTATTTTTATTTTAAGTTTAGTTTTTATTTTATTTAATTTTTTTAATCATCGGTTTATTTTACTTTTTGATTTAGTTTATGTTTATATTTATTTTATTTTAGTTTATTTTGTTTTATTTTAGGTTTAGTTTTAGTTTAGGTTTTATTTTATTTTATTTTACCCATCTTATTTAGGTTTAGGTTTTATTTATTTTATTTTAGTTTATTTTGTTGGTTAGTTGGTTTGTGGAGGGAGTTTAGGGTTTAGGTAGGGTTTAGGGTTTTGGGGTCAGGGCTAGGTCAGGGCTGGGCAATGATAGGGCCCAGCCTCAGTAGCCCAGGACTGGGGTCAGTTGGGTAGGCTTTATGGTGTCAGGTTTAGGTTTAGGGTGGAGTTTAGGGTTTAATGTTTAGGATCAGGGTTTAGGGTTTAGGGTTTATGGTTAGTGTTTAGGGTTGTACATTTAGGGTTTAGAGTTTAGGGGGCTTAGAGGTTGTGGTTTTTTTTTAGTTTAATTTTTTCTTTAAATTAAGCAAACCCGGTTGGTTTAAGTTTATTTAGTATATTTAATTTTGTTTTGATTTAGAGTTTTTTTATTTTATATAGTTTAGATTTATTTTAGGTTTATTTTAGTTTAGGTTTATTATTTTATTTTATTTTTAGGTTTAGGTTTAAGTTTATGTTTATTTTTTTAGTTTTGTTTTTATTTTATTTTTGATTAGGTTTAGGTTTAGGTTTTTCTTTATTTTTTTAGGTTTTGGTTTTAAGTTTTTATTTTAAGTTTATTTTTAGATTTTATTTTTTAGTTTAGGTTTAAGTTTATTGTTAGTTCATTTTATTTTATTTAGTTTAGGTTTAGGTTTGGGTTTAATTTTAGTTTAAGTTTATATTTTATTTATTTTAGTTTAGGCTTTGGTTTATTTTACTTTTAGGTTTAGTTTTTTTTAGTTTAGGCTTTAGATTTTATTTTTTATTTATTTTTAGGTTTTATTTTTAGGTTTAGGCTTCTATTTAGTTTTAGTTTATTTTATTTTATGTTTATTTTATTTTTATTTTATTTAGTTTTTCTATTTTATAGTTTAGTTTAGGTTTTTATTTATTTTATTTTGGGAAAGTTTTTATTTATTATTTTATTTTCATTTTAAGTTTAGGTTTAGGTTTTAGTTTATGTTTTTATTTTATTTTATTTTCTTATTTTGTCTTTATTTAGATTTTTTATTTATTTTATTTTTAGTTTTTAATTTGTTTTGGTTTAGGTTTTAAGTTTTTTATGGTTTAGGGTTAGTTTATGGTTTAGGCTTTGGGGTTCAGGGTTTAGGGTCTTTTTTTGGGTTTAGGGTTTAGGGTTTAGCATTTTTATGGTTTATTTTTATGGTTTAGGTTTTAGGTTTAGGGTTCAGGTTTAAGTTTAGGGTTTAGGGTTTTTGGTTTTCTTTTTAATTAGAGAACAAATTCAGATTTATAACATTTCTTATATTATTTAATTAGTTTATTATTTATTTATTTATGTATTGTTTATTTTTATTTATGTTTATTTTTTATTTTTGTTTAGTTTAGTTTATTTATTTTAGGTTTATTTATTTTAGTCTAGGTATTTTATTTTAGTTCATATTTTTGGTTTAGCTTTAGAGTTTAGGGTTTAGGGTTTTAAGGTTTAGAGTGTAGGGTTGTAGGTTCAGGGTTAGTTTTAGGGTTTAGGCTATAGGGTTAGTGTTTTTTGTTTATTTATTTTTAGGGTTTATGGTTTAGGGTTTAGTGTTTAGGGTTTAGGTTTTAGGTTTAGGGTTCAGGTTTTAGTTTAGGGTTTTGGGTTTTTGGTTTTTTATAGAGAACAACTCAGATGGAACATTCCTTTTTCTCAATTTCATCAACCAAGTAATACACCAAGTTTTTTAAGACACAAACGACGACATAGATAAAAAATAAGCACACTTAGAGCAAATAAAAAACCCAAGATAACTACAACCCTCTCTGCTATAAATACACATTTCCAAAAGTAGCAGATCGGATCAGCCATTCTTTAGTTTCTCCAGCCTCCCATCGTAACAGCCTCTCTAATAGTGACCCACCATCATATCCCCTCTCCCACCTCCACCACCACCATGGTTGTAACCTCCATCACTCCTCCCACCTCCATAACCACCATTGCTCTGACCACCACCTCCATTACCACCAGCACCTCCAGATCCCCCACCACCATTGCGATAACCGCCACCTCCACCTTTGTCTCCACCGCCACCTCCACCTTTGCCTCCATTGCCATATCTAAGCTGAGCTTGGTTGACGGTGATGTTTCTATCATCAAAGTTATGCCCATTCTTAGGATTTAGGTTTAGGTTTAGGTTTATTAGGTTATAGGCTTTAGTTCTATTTTTTTAATTTATTTAGTTACTTTAGGTTTAGGTTTAGGATTTGGGGTTTAGGGATTAGGGTTCACGGTTAGGGTTTAGGGTTTAAGGTTTACTATTAGGGTTTAGGGTTTAGGTTTTAGGGTTTTTTAATTTATTTTTTAACTTAGATGATTCCATAACAAACAAGAAATTACCAAATCAAAGGGAAATTTATTTTTAACTTAGATGATTCCATAACAAACAAGAAATTACCAAATCAAAGGAGTCAGTATCCTCTAATAACTAATAAAATTGGATAAAATAAAATGTAATTAAAAAATTCACAAAACTTATATTTCACAAAATGTTTTAACTCCCAGAGATGATAAATTTTGATTTTATAGAAAGCCAACAAAGCTTAGTCAAACAAGTTGAAGCCCATATCATTATTAGATTGATGCCCTTCTTCTCTTTCTTCCATTGACTAGCAGTAGTAGGAGTAGCGAAGCATGGTTGAACATCAAATTTACTAGGATCTTTCAAATAATCCTTTACCTTCTCGGTGTGCAGGTATGTGCAATCAGGGGCAATTATGATGGTGAGGACATTCTTGTAAGCATTGATGAACATGTGGGGCACTGCAGCAAGGGGGGATAAGGGAGGGCTAGTGAGAGAGAAGTGATCATTGAAAGGCCTGCCAAAAACTTCTCGATGAGATCATTTTTGATGAGGTCAAGCACCTCGATTGAACCAGAATCATCATACACTAGCGGATAACAAGGCCATAAGAGAATGGCCTAATCCTCAACTTAGTTAGGAGAGCGACCTTTGAGGATCCCACCTTGTGCCTTTTAATCATCATGGGGTGATAATTTTAAACTTGTTGATCTTAGTTGGGATGTTGAGATCCTAGAAGAAAGAAGTTTAGGATCTACACCAGTGCTTGGAGGAACCACAACATCAATAGGTGCAGGAAGACCAACATGGGTAGGAGCACCAACTTTATATTTCACAACCTCTTCGCTGACTTCTTTAAGATCAGCTTTCATAAAAATCAATTAAATCGAGGTTTAGGGTTTTAGGATTTTAGGGTTATGCTTTTAGGGTTTTGGGTTTAGGGTTAGGGTATAGGGTTTAGGGTTATAATTTAGGGTTTAGGGTTTAGGGTTTAGGGTTTAGGGCTTTTTAGGGTTTAGGGTTTATGATTTAGGATTTAGGTTTTTTTAATTAAGTAAACTAGGAGGTTTAGGTTTCATTTTAGTTTAGATTATTTTTTATTTTTATTTAGTTTAGTTTATTTATTTATTTTAGGTTTATTTATTTTTAGTTTACTGTTTTTATCTTAGTTTATTTTTTAGGTTTAGGTTTATTTTTAGTTGAGTTTTATTTTATTTTATTTTTTAGGTTTAGGTTTTATTTTTTATTTTTAGGTTTAGGTTTAGGTTTTTATTTTATTTTTTAGGTTTAGGTTTTAGGTTTATTTATAGTTTATTTTATTTTTTTAGTTTAGGTTTAGGTTTAGTTTATTTTAGGTTTATGTTTAGGTTTAGGTTTTATTTATTTTAGTTTAGTTTATTTTAGTTTAGGTTTAGGTTTATTTTATTTTTACTTTAGGTTTAATTTTTTTTTTCTTTATGGTTTAGGTTTTGATTTTTATTTTTTCTAGGTTTATTTTTTAGATTTAGGTTTTTATTTAGTTTTCATTTTATTTTTTTTATTTTTCATCTAGTTTCTATTTTATTTAGGCTTTTATTCTTACATTAATTTTATTTTTTAGTTTAGTTTAGGTTTTTATTTATTTTATTTTAGTTTAATTTTATTTTTTATTTAATTTTATTTTTAGGTTTAGGTTTAAGTTTTAGTGTAGGTTTTTATTTTATTTTATTTAGGTTTAGCTTTTTTAGGATTTTAGGGTTTAGGGTTTAGGGTTTAGGGTTTATGGTTTAGGGTTTAGGGTTTTAGGGTTTAGGGTTATGGTTTAAGATTTAGGGTTTAGAGTGTAGGGTTTAGGGTTCTAGTGTTTAGGCTTTAGGGTTTTGGGATTTTAGGATTTTCGGTTTAGGGTTTAGGGTTTAGGGTTTAGGGTTTAGGGTTCTATTTTTAGCTAAAAGGAAATAATTGCTTAGAAAAATAGGTACAAGAAGACCATATTAGATACTCAAAAAAAATAACTCTTGGTCAAATGAGCTAAAGGAAAAGCTAAGAGTTTATCCTAAATTAATAAATCAAAGAAATAAAAAAAAAACAAAGATACAAAAAAAGATAGCGAGGGGAAGAATCCATGGAGCTCTAAAAGAACCTCAAAGAGATGAAGATCCATAAGAAAAGAAACTTGCTGCTTACTGAAGAAAACTCTAGCCATCTAAGAAAAAGAGACCATCAATAAGACTCTAGCTCCCTCAAGAAGAAGAAGAGAAGCTGAAAAGAGAACCTACAACCTGAAATCTCAGGCGAAGGAGATCATAAAACATAAAGAGAAAAACCTCAAGCCCTATATGAGGAAAGAAAGATAATCACAATAATGATGGGCATTAAATCCTAGTTGTATCTAGCTTCAAAGAATAGTTACAAATAAGAGAAATCACCAGCCATAAAAAATTAAGGAAAAATCCATCATATCATTATATCCATCCTAGCCAAAGAAATTATAAACCTATCATAATAATAGCCAAGAAAAGTGAAGCTATGGAAGCAGAAAGAGAGCAACATATAAAATTAACATAAGGAAATCCCAACAAAACCAAAATAAGAACACCTCTTAAAAAGGGAGAAAAGAAGATCACAACCCAAAGAAAATAGCCCTCAAAAAACCACAGAGCCCCAACAACACCAATATAACACCAAGGACAAGCCAATGAGACCTACATCAACACCAATCCAAAGCCACCAAGGCACCAACCAAAGGAAAGGAAACAACCAATGGGGACACACAATAGAGCACCTGGGAAAATACTCTAGGGAAAGAGCAGAGAATTAAACCAACAAAAAAAAAATAAGAGCTAAAATAAAAGCTAGATATGGACAAACCACATGCTAGTAACAAAAGCCCAACCTACCACCAACAAAATAAAAAGCACCAACCAAAGAAATGCAAATAGAGAACAAAAACCAGCCAAAACCAAGAGAAAAAAAAAAAAAAGAAGGGAAACACCAAGTCAGAAGGAGGAAAATTAGCCAAGAATCCAATACTTCTGCTAGCAAGAAAACACATAGCAAAAGCTCAACCAATAAAGAAAAAACCAACCAAAAGTAAAACTACCCAAGGATAAGAGAGATTAATTCCAAGAAGCTTTGGGAACTAACACTCAAAACAAGCATAAATCTAAACACATTTTCTTTTCTTGTAAACAATTTTATAACCTTGCCCTTTCTCCAAAACATCTCCATCCGAAAATGAATCAATATTATTATAAAATTAATGGGGATGAACAGAAGCTATCAATTTCAAAGAAGAGCATTCAAAATCATCCATAACATTAGACAAAGGAAAATCATAAATAGTATGCATTTCACAATCATAAGTGAAAGAACGAGCATAAACAACTTTATTAAGAAGACAATTATCAATATTTTCACCTTCAAAAAAAATCTGAAGAGTATCCTCTCTATCTTCATTTTTAAAAGAAGCAAGAGAAGAAGAATCCAGATTTTCAGTACAATCTTCATGTAAGAGATTAAAATAAGATTCAAATCTCTTAGAAACATATAACATATTACCAAAATTTTGAAAATAATTACTAGCCATAGAAAAACCATCATTTTGAATCAAAATAGAACTATTCAAAATGAGAGAATTATCACAAGTATCTAAATCTTATTTTTTAAAAGAAGGATCACCAATATTAACATGATTTCTAGGACCAGAAGTTAAAATATCAAAAATAAGAACATTCTTTTCACCA
This sequence comes from Cymbidium sinense, assembly GCA_021442155.1. NCBI lineage: Eukaryota > Viridiplantae > Streptophyta > Magnoliopsida > Asparagales > Orchidaceae > Cymbidium > Cymbidium sinense. Next base: position 33,430 of record JAKCPB010000456.1, on the reverse strand, counting down.
CCATTCTCAATCAAAGAAGGCAAAAAATAGTCTCTTTATCATGACCTAAAGCAGACATAGGAGAAAGAGAAATAACATCCAACTGATTGGAAGAAATGGTGTTAGCATTAATAATATTCGAACAATCATCATGGAAGGACTTATGCACAACATCAAAACATTAGAATCATTTCTCTAAGTCTTCCCTTTAATAGAATCATCAAAAGAAACACTTAGAGCATGGTTATTAGTTAAAACACTTTTTAGAAACATCAAAATTACCTTCTGCATTAGACAAATCATTAATAGGTAAAACATTTTCAAAATATTCAAAAATTTGGTTTTGCAAAACATCAAAATTTTGAAAAGCAAATTTTCCTTTATTCAACTTGAGAGAATCATCAATTTTTTTCAACAATTGAATTCTTACTAGTGATTTTCTTCCTAAGAGAGGGATGAGCAATAAAGCATTTAGAAATTTAATGCCCATGAATCTTACAATGATTACAATTAATGGGAAAGTTCTAAAAAATAACTTTCTAAAAATAACTGCTTTCTTCGAACCCAACCAAATTTCATTCCGATATCTTTTAGTAACATCAATCTCTTTAAGAATTCTAGCAACATATGGGGGTTTAGATTAGTTATTAGTTATTATTAGTTATTTATTTAGTTTATTTAGTTATTATTATTAGTTTATGGTTTTATTATTATTTAAGTTTTAGTTAGTTTTAGTTAGTGGTTTAGTTTTATTAGTTTAGTTTTGTTAGTTTATTTATTAGTTTATTCATTTAGTTAATTATTTTTATTGGTTTAGTTATGGGTTTAGGTTTATTAGTTTATTATTATTAGTTTTTTAGTTTAGTTTATGGTTTAGATTTTTATTAGTTATTTCTTGTTTATTATATTAGTTTGTTTAGTTGGTTTATTATTAGTTTTGTTTTAGTTTAGTTTTTTTCTTTTTTGGTTTATTTATTATTATTAGTTATTATTATTATTTAGTTTATTTATTTAGTTAGGGTTTAGGGTTTAGTTATTTAGTTATTTATTAGTAAGTTTATTAGTTTAGTTAGTTAATTTATTATTATTATTATTTATTATTATGATTATTTAGTTATTATTTAGTTGGTTATTATTATTATTATTATTATTATTATTATTATTATTATTTATTATTATTATTTATTTATTAGGTTCATTACTTTAGTTATTTAGTTTAGTTATTTAGTTAGTTTTGTTTTATTTAATTAATAATTTATTAGATTATGATTATTTAGTTATTATTAATTTTTTTAGTTAGGTGTTTTATTATTAATTTATGATTTGTTATTAGTTAGTTTATTAGTTTATTATTATTTTATTTATTAGTTTTTTCATGGTTTTAATAGTTTAGGTTTTGGGGTTTAGTTTTAGTTAGTTATTTTTTATTATTAGTTTATTAGTTTGGTCTTAGTGTTTATTATTTATTGGTTTTAGGTTTATTTTATTAGTTTAGTTTTATTAGTTAGTTTCTTTATTAGTTTATTAGTTTATTAGTTTAGTTTTTGTTATTAATTAGTTATTATTGGTTTTATTTAGTTTATTATTAGTTTTATATTTTTTTTAGTTATTAGGTTTTTTAGTTTAATATTGATTAGTTTATTAGGTTTTTAGTTAGTTATTTAGTTTAGTTTAGTTTTATCATTAGTTTAGTTTTTTAGTTATTATTTAATTATTATTATTAGTCTTATTAGTTTAGTTATTATTTTACTTTAGTTTAGTTTATTATTATTAGTTTTATTATTATTACTTTTTTATTAATTTAGTTTAGGGGTTTAGTTTTTAGTTTTATTTATATTATTATTATTTAATTATTATTATTAGTTTATTAGTTTTAGTTAGTTTAGTTATTAGTTATTTATTTAGTTAGTTTAGTTATTATTAGTTTTATTAGTTTAGTTAGTTTAGTTTTATTTATTTATTATTTAGTTTATTATAATTAATAGTTTAGTTAAGTTAGTTTTATGTTATTAAGTTTTATTATTATTTAGTGTTTTTTAGGTATTATTAGTTTTTAGTTTAGTTTATTTATTATTATTATTTATTAGTTTTATTAATTTAGTTAGTTTTATTTATTATTAGTTAGTTTCTTAGGTTTTATTTATTATTATTAGATTTATTATATTAATTTAGGTGTTATTTATTATTTAGTTTGTTATTAGTTTAGTTTATTACTATTATGATTAGTTTAGTTATTAGTTTTATTTAGTTTAATTTATTATTAGCTTATTAGTTTAGTGTTAGTTCTTATTAGTTCTTTAGTTTTAGTTTATTAGTTTTTTTTTTTTCTTATTAGTTTTAGCTATTATTATTTAGTTAGTTTATTATTAGGTTTAGTTGGTTTATTAGTATATTGTTTAATTTAGTTGTTAGTTTTATTATGGTTATTATTATTATTATTATCTATTAATTATTTAGTTAGTTTATTAGTTAGTTTTTTAGTTTAGTTAGTTTAATTATTATTGGGTTTATTTTTTAGTTACTTATTATTTAGTTATGTTTATGGTTTAGATTTATTAGTTAGTTATGATTATTAGTTAGTTATTTATTAGGGTTTAATTTAGTTAGCTTATTAGTTTAGTTTTAGTTAATAGTTTAAGTTTAGTTTAGTTTTTATTAGTTTAGTTTATTTTTAGTTAGTTTATTAATGGGGTTTTTCATTTATTCTTAATTTAGTTATTAGTTTCTTAATTAATTTAGCTAGTTTTTATTATTATTAGTTTATTAGTTATTATCTAGTTAGTCTGGTTTAGTTAGTTTTATTAGTTTTTGTTTTAGTTTATTATTATATTTAGTTTATTATTAGTTTATTAGTATTAGTTTATTATTAATTAGTATTAGTTTTAATTAGTTTAGTTTAGTGTTTTATTAGTTTCTTATTAGGGTTTAGGGGTTAGGGTTTAGGGTTTAGGGTTTTAGGGTTTAGGGTTTAGGGTTTAGGGTTATAGATTTAGGGTTTAAGGATTAGGGATAGTTTTAGGGTTTAGCATTTAGGGTTAGGGTTTTTTTATTTATTTTTATTTATTTATTAATTTTTAGGGTTTAGGGTTTAGGGTTTAAGTTTTAGGTTTAGGGTTCAGGCTTTAGTTTGGGTTTTAGCGATTTTGGTTTTTTTAAAAGATAACAAATTTTGAATCAACATTTCTTCTTTTTTATTTCATCAATCTAGTAACACACCAAGTTCTCAAAGACACAAGCGACAACATAGATAAAAAATGAGCACGCATAGAGCAAATAAAATTCACTAGAAAATTAGAACTCTCTCTACTCTAAAGACATAGTGCCATAAGCAGCAGATTGGATCGACCATTCTTCAATTCCTCTAGTTCCCAATAGAACCACCTTGGCCTCTCGAGTAGTTGGATCTGCCATCATATCTACAATCTTTCGCTTCGCCACCACCATGGCTATAACCTCCATCACTCCTCTGACCACCATAACCACCATTGCTCGACCACCACCTCCATATCCACCAGCACCTCTAAATCCCCCACCACCACTGTGATAACCGCCACCTCTGCCTTCACCTCCACTGCTAGATCTAGACTGAGCCTGGTGGACAATAATGTTCCTACCGTCAACATTATGCCCATTCTTAGGGTTTAGGTTTAGGTTTAAGTTTTTTAGGTTTTAGGATTTATGTTTATTTTTTAATTTATATAGACACTTTAGGTTTAAGTTTAGGGTATGGTTTTTAGGGTTTAGGGTTTGGGGTTTAGGGTTTATGATTATGGTTTAGCCTTTAGGGTTTAGTGTTTTGGGTTTAGGTTTTAAGGTTTAAGGTTTCAGGGTTTATGCTTTTAGGGTTTACGGTTTTGGGTTAGGGTTAGGGTTTTTGTTTAGGTTTAGGGTTTATGGTTTAGGGCTTAAGGTTTAGAGTTTAGGGTTTAGGGTTTAGGGTTTTTTAGAGATTAGGGTTTAGGGTTTAGGGTTTATGAGTTTTTTTAATTAAGTAAATCGATAGGTTATGGTTTATTTAGTTTATTTTTTATTTATTTTGGTTTATTTTATTTTATATTTTTATTTAGGTTTATTTTTCATTTTTATTTAATTTATTTAGATTTATTTATTTTACTTTAGGTTTTTTTATTTTAGTTTATATTTTTTAGTTAAGTTTTATTTTTATTTTATTTTTTAAGTTTAGGTTTTATTTTTTTATTTTTATGTTTAGGTTCAGGTTTTAATTTTATTTTTAGGTTTATATTTTAGGTTTTTATTTTAGGTTTATCTTTAGGTTTTATTTTTTATTTAGGTTTAGGTTTACTTTTAGTTGTGTTTTATTTTTATTTCTTTCAGACATAGGTTTTATTTTTTATTTTTAGGTTTACATTTAGGTTTTTATTTTTATTTTTGTTTGCTTTAGGTTTTACATTTTCATTTTAAGTTTATTTTTAGATTTTATTTTTTAGTTTAGGTTTAGGTTTATTTTTAGTTTATTTTATTTTATTTAGCTTAGGTTTAGGTTTAGGTTTTAATTATTTTAGTTTATTTTATTTGAGCTTAGGTTTAAGTTTATTTTATTTTGTTTATTTTAGTTTCATTTTAGATTTAATTTTTTTTTAGTTTAGAGTTCATATTTTATTTTTTATTTATTTTTAAGTTTTATTTTTAGGTGTATTTTTTAGGTTTAGGTTTTTATATAGTTTTTATTTTACTTTATTTTAGGTTTATTTTTTATGATATGTTTAGTTTTTATTTTATTTAGGTTTTTAATTCTTAGGCTTATTTTATTTCATAGTTTAGTTTATGCTTTTATTTTAGTATATTTTTATTTTTTATTTTAATTTATTTTTAATTTTAGGTCTAACTTTTAGTTTAGGTGTTTTTTTATTTAAGTTTAAGTTTATTTATTTATTTTATTTTAAGGTTTTATTTGGTTTAGGTTTAAGTTTTTAGGGTTTTAGGGTTTAGGTTTTAGGGTTTAGCATTTTAAGGTTTAGGGTTTAGTGTTTAGGGTTAGGGTTTAGGGTTTATGGTTTAGGGTTTAGTGTTTAGGCTTTAGGGTTTAGGGTTTTTTAGGTTTAGTGTTTTGGATTTAGGGTTTAGGATTAGCTGAAGGTTTAGGGTTAATTTAGGGTTTAGGGTTAGTTTAGGGTTTAGGGTTTTTAGGGTTTAGGGTTTTGGGTTTTGGGTTATGGTTAGGGTTTATTATTTAGGGTTTTGGGTTTAGGGTTGTAGGTTTAGAGTTTAGGGTTTAAGGTTAGTTATAGGGTTTGGGGTTTAGGGTTTAGGGTTTAGGATTTAGGGTTTAAGGTTTAGGGTTTAGGGTTTTTGGTTATATTTTTTTAAATTAGGTAAACAATTAAGTTTAGGTTTATTTAGTTTATTTTTTATTTAGTTTAGTTTATTTAATTTTTTGTTTTTATTTAGGTTTATTTTTTATTTAATTTAGTATATTTATTTTTGGTTTATTTATTTTAGTTTAGGTTTTTATTATAGTTTATTTTTTAGGTTTAGGTTTTAGTTTATGTTGATTTTTATGTTTAGTTTTATTTTTATTTTATTTTTTTAGGTTTAGTTATTATTTTTAATTTTTGGTTTAGTTTTAGGCATTAGGGTTATATTTTAAGTTTATTTTTAGGTTTTATTTTTTAGTTTAGGTTTAGGTTTAATTTTAGTTTATTTTATTTTATTTAGTTTAGGGTTTATGTTTAGTTTTTTTAGGTTTAGGTTTAGGTTTTATTTATTTTATTTTAGGTTTAGGTTTATTTTATTTTGTTTATTTTTGGTTTAGGTTTTTTATTTTAGTTTAGGGTTTAGGTTTTATTTTTATGCTTATTTTTTAGGTTTAGGTTTTTATTTAGTTTTTATTTTATTTAGGTTTTTTAATTTAGCTTTATTTTAATTTTTAGTTTAGTGAGGATGCTCAGGTGGATGAGTGGCTTTACCCTTAGAGATAGAATGCAAAATGGGTATGTTAGAAAAAGTTAGTTTAGGTGGCATAAGATTAGGAGTCGATTGGTTTTACCACATAGCGTTAAGTTTAGGATTAGGAGAGTAGATGCATTAGATTTGCCTTATGTTAAGAAAGGTAGAGGTAAACCTAAATGACTTGGTTAAGATGTATCAAAATGATCTTAGTATGAATTAAATGAGAATTTGACACATAATAGGACCTGATAGGAATGATTCATGTTAGCCCACTAGTGGGATTAAGGGTTGTTGTTGTCGTTGTTTAGGTTTTTATTTATTTTATTTTATTTTAGTTTAGTTTTTATTTTTTATTTTATTTTATTTTATTTTAGTTTAGGTTTCTTAATTATTTTATTTTTAGGTTTTATTTATTTTGGGTTTAGGCTTTTTAATTTTTAGGGTTTAAGGTTTAGGGTTTGGGGTTTAGGGTTTTTTTATTTTTTTTAATTTTATTTATTTATTTATTTTTATTTTATTATTATTATTATTATTATTATTTTTTGGGTTTAGGGTTTAGGGTTAATGGTTTCGGGTTAATGGTTTAGGGTTTAGGGTTTAAGGTTTGTGGTTTGGCATTTGGGGATTAGAGTTTTAGGTTTTGGGTTTAGGATTTTAGGGTTTAGGTTTTAGGGTTTAGTGTTGTATGTTTAGGGTTTAGGGTTTAGGGTTGTAGGTTTAGGGTTTAGGATTAGTTTTAAGTTTAGGTTTAGGGTTTAGGGTTCTGATTGGATTAGGAATTTAAGTTTAGGAGTTTTAGTTGAGTTTAGGGTTTAGGTTCAGATTTAGTGTTTACTTTAGGTTTAAGTTTAAGTTTAAAGTTTTAATTTTAGGGTTTAAGGTTAGGTTTAAGGTTAGTTTAGGTTTAGGTTTAGTTTGTGGTTAACTTTAGGTTTAAACTTTTTAAAATTAGGTTATTTGGAGTTTAGGGTTTAGGGTTAGGGTTAGGATTTAGGGTTTAGTGTTTTGGGTTTAGGGTTTAGGGTTTTAGGGTTTAAGGTTTAGGGTTTATGGTTTATGGTTTAGGGTTTAGGGTTTTATGGTTTAGGATTTAGGGTTTAGGGTTTAGAGTTTAGGGTTTAGGGTTTTATGGTTTAGGGTTTAGGTTATGGGTTTTTTTAGTTAGGTTTAGGTTTTTTTTTTAAAATTTTTTATGTAGTTTAGGTTTTGGTTTTGGTTTAGGTTTAGGTTTATTTAATTTTAGTTTAGTTTATTTTTTAGTTAGTTTTATTAGCTTATTATTATTATTAGTTAGTTTCTTAGGTTTATTTATTATTATTAGATTTAGTCTATTAATTTAGGTGTTATTTATTATTTAGTTTGTTATTAGTTTTGTTTATTACTATTATTATTAGTTTAGTTATTAGTTTAATTTAGTTTAATTTATTATTAGCTTATTTGTTTAGTGTTAGTTCTTATTAGTTCTTTAGTTTTAGTTTATTAGTTTTTTTTTCATTTTCTTATTAGTTTTAGCTATTATTATTTAGTTAGTTTGTTATTAGGTTTAGTTAGTTTATTAGTATATTAGTTTAATTTAGTTGTTAGTTTTAGTTATTAGTTAAGTATTATTATTAGTTATCTATTAATTATTTAGTTAGTTTATTAGTTTTGGTTGTGGTTATTAGTTTTAGTTTAGTTAGTTTAGTTATTGGGTTTAGTTTTTTTTATTAGTTGGTTACTTAATGGTTTAGATTTATTAGTTAGTTATGATTATTATTTATTTATTAGGTTTAATTTAGTTAGCTTATTGGTTTAGTTTTAGTTAATAGTTTAAGTTTAGTTTAGTTTTATTAGTTTAGTTTATTTTTAGTTAGTTTATTAAGGTTTTTATTTATTTTAATTTAGTTATTAGTTTGTTAATTAATTTAGTTTTTTTATTTTATTAGTTTATTGGTTATAATAGTTAGTTAGTTTAGTTAGTTTTATTAGTTTTGTTTAGTTTTATTATATTTAATTTATTATTAGTTTATTAGTATTAGTTTATTATTTATTAGTATTAGTTTTAATTAGTTTAGTTTAGTGTTTTATTAGTTTCTTAGGTTTAGGTTAGTTTGGTAGGGTTTAGGATTTAGGGTTATAGTTTAGGTTTATATTATTTTAGGGTTTAGCATTTAGGGTTAGGGTTTTATTTATTTTATTTATTTATTTTTTAGTTTAGGGTTTAGGGTTTAGGTTTTAGGTTTAGGTTTTAGTTTGGGTTTTATTTTGGTTTTCTTAAAAGATAACAAATTTAGAATCAACATTTCTTCTTTTTGATTTCATCAATCTAGTAACACACCAAGTTCTCAAAGACACAAGCGATAATATAGATAAAAAATGAGCACGCATAGAGCAAATAAAATTCACTATTAGAACACTCTCTACTAGACATAGTGCCATAGCGTTTGGATCAACCATTCTTTTCTATTGAATTTGGCCTCTCAGTAGTTGGATCGCGATCATCTACAATCTTTCGCCACCACCATGGCTATAACCTCCATTTACCACCATAACCACCATTGCTCTCATCTCCATATCCGGTTCTAAATCCCCACCACCATTGTGATAACCACCTCTTTCACCTCCAGCTAGATCTTGAGCAGGTGGGCATAATGTTTATCAGCGTTATGCCCATTCTTAGGGTTTAGGTTTAGGTTTAAGTTTTTAGGTTTTAGGATTTAGGTTTATTTTTTAATTTATTTAGACACTTTAGGTTTATGTTTAGGGTTTGGGGTTTAAGGTTTATGGTTATGGTTTAGCCTTTAGGGTTTAGTGTTTAGGGTTTAGGTTTTAAGGTTTAAGGTTTCAGGGTTTATGCTTTTAGGGTTTAGGGTTTTGGGTTAGGGTTAGGGTTTTTGTTTAGGTTTAAGGTTATGGTTTAGGGTTTAAGGTTTAGAGTTTAGGGTTTAGGGTTTAGGGTTTTTTAGAGATTAGGGTTTAGGGTTTAGGGTTTATGGGTCTTTTTAATTAAGTAAACCTGTAGGTTATGGTTTATTTAGTTTATTTTTTATTTATTTTGGTTTTTTTATTTTATATTTTTATTTATTTTTATTTTTTATTTTTATTTAATTTATTTAGATGTATTTATTTTACTTTAGGGTTTTTTATTTTAGTTTATATTTTTAGTTAAGTTTATTTTTTATTTTATTTTTAAGTTTAGGTTTATTTTTATTTTTATGTTTAGGTTAGGTTTTAATTTAATTTTTTAGGTTTATATTTTAGGTTTTATTTTAGGTTTATCTTTAGGTTTTATTTTTATTTAGTTTAGGTTTATTTTAGTTGTGTTTTATTTTATTTCTTAGGTTTATTTTTTATTTTTAGGTTTACATTTAGGTTTTTATTTTTATTTTTGTATGCTTCAGGTTTAGGTTTTATTTAAGTTTATTTAGATTTTTTTATTTTTTAGTTTAATTTTAGGTTTTTTTTTAGTTTATTTTATTTTATTTAGCTTAGGTTTAGGTTTAGGTTTTAATTATTTTAGTTTATTTTATTTGAGCTTAGGTTTAAGTTTATTTTATTTTGTTTATTTTATTTTCATTTTAGATTTAATTTTTTTTTAGTTTAGGGTTCATATTTTATTTTTTATTTATTTTTAAGTTTTATTTTTTGGTGTATTTATTAGGTTTAGGTTTTTATATAGTTTTTATTTTGCTTTATTTTAGGTTTATTTTTTATGTTATGTTTAGTTTTTATTTTATTTAGGTTTTAATTCTTCTTATTTTATTTCATAGTTTAGTTTATGCTTTATTTTAGATATTTTTATTTTTATTTAATTTATTTTTTTTAATTTTAGGTTAACTTTTAGTTTAGGTGTTTTTATTTAAGTTTAAGTTTATTTATTTATTTTATTTTAGGTTTTATTTAGTTTAGGTTTAGGTTTTTAGGGTTTTTGGGTTTAGGTTTTAGGGTTTAGCATTTTAGGGTTTAGGGTTTAGGGTTTAGGGTTTAGGGTTTAGGGTTTAGTGTTTAGGCTTTAGGGTTTAGGGTTTTTCAGGTTTAGTGTTTTGGATTTAGGGTTTAGGATTAGTAGGTTTAGATTATTAGGGTTTATTTAGGTTTAGGGTTTTTTTAGGGTTTAGGGTTTTAGTTTTTTGGGTTATTAGTTTATTATTTAGTTTTGGGTTTAGGTTGTAGGTTTTAAGTTTAGGGTTTAAGATTAGTTAGGTTTTGGGGTTTAGGGTTTAGGGTTTAGGATTTAGGGTTTAAGGTTTAGGGTTTAGGGTTTTTGGTTATATTTTTTAAATTAGGTAAACCATTAAGTTTAGGTTTATTTAGTTCATTTTTTATTTAGTTTAGTTTATTTAATTTTTTGTTTTTAGTTAGGTTTATTTTTTATTTAATTTAGTATATTTATTTTTGGTTTATTTATTTTAGTTTAGGTTTTTATTATAGTTTATTTTTTAGGTTTAGGTTTCAGTTTATGTTGATTTTATGTTTAGTTTATTTTTATTTTATTTTTTAGGTTTAGGTATTATTTTTGATTTTGGTTTAGTTTTAGGCATTAGGGTTATATTTTTAGTTTATTTTTAGGTTTTATTTTTTAGTTTAGGTTTAGGTTTAATTTTAGTTTATTTTATTTTATTTAGTTTAGTGTTTAGATTTAGTTTTTTTTAGGTTTAGGTTAAGGTTTTATTTATTTTACTTTAGGTTTAGGTTTATTTTATTTTATATATTTTTGGCTTAGTTTTTTTTTTTAGTTTAGGGTTTAGGTTTTATTTTATTATTTATTTTAAGGTTTTATTTTTAGGTTTATTTTTTAGGTTTAGGTTTTTATTTCATTTTTATTTTATTTAGGTTTTAATTTAGCTTTATTTTAATTTTTAGTTTAGTGAGGATGCTTGGATGAGTGGCTTTAGAGATAGAATGCAAAATGAGTATGTTAAAAGTTGGAGTAGCTCTAGTGGTAGATAAGATTGAGTTATGGTTTTAGCGTTTATGAGATTAGAGTAGATGCATTAGATTTTATGTTAAGAAAGGTAGAGGTTAGACTAGTATTTGAATTAGAATTTGACATAATAAAATTAGGTATTCATGTTTTATTATTAGGCTTGTTGTTGTTGTTGTTTAGGTTTTATTTATTTTATTTTATTTAGTTTAGTTTTATTTTTTTATTTTATTTTATTTTATTTGAATTAGGTTTCTTAGTATTTTATTTTTAGATTTTATTTAGTTTGGGTTTAGGCTTTTTATTTTTTAGGGTTTAAGGTTTAGGGTTTAGGGTTTAGGGTTTTTTTTATTTTTTTATTTTTATTTATTTATTTTTATTTATTTTTATTTTTATTATTATTATTATTTTTTTGGGTTTAGGGTTTAGGTTTAATGGTTTAGGGTTAATGGCTTAGGGTTTAGGGTTTAAGGTTTGTGGTTTAGGGTTTGGGGATTAGGGTTTAAGGTTTTGGGTTTATTTTAGGGTTTAGGTTTTAGGGATTAGTGTTTATGTTTAGGGTTTAGGATTTAGGGTTTAGTTTAGGTTTAGGATTAATTTAGGTTTAGGTTTTAGGTTTAGGTTTATTTTAGTTAGTTGTTTAGGTTTAGGAGTTTTAGGTTAGTTTAGTTTTTGTTTAAACTTTAGTTTAGGTTTAGTTTAGTTTTAGTTTTAGTTTAGGTTAGGGTTTTTTTTTAGGGTTTAGGTTTAGGTTTTAGTTTAGTTATTTAGGTTAGTTTAGGGTTAAGTTTAGGAGTTTAGGTTTTTTTAGGTTTAGTTTTAGGTTTAGGGTTTAGGTTTTAGTTTTAGGTTTATAGTTTATAGTTTATGGTTTATAGTTTAGGTTTTATAGTTTTAGTTTAGGGTTTAGGTTTAGTTTAGGTTTAGTTTTATAGTTTAGGTTTAGTTTAGGTATTTTATTTTTAGGTTTTTTTAAATTTTTTTATGTAGTTTAGGTTTTGGTTTTGGTTTAGGTTTAGGTTTATTTAATTTTAGTTTAGTTTATTTTTTAGTTTTATTTTAGTTTAGGTTTTATTTATTTTTTGTGTTTTTATTTTTAGTTTAGTTTAAGTATAGATTTATTTAGGTTAATTTTATTATTTATTTATTTAGGTTTTAGTTTAGTTTAGGTTTATGTTTATGTTTTATTTTTTATTTTAGTTTATTTTTTATTTTAGTTCAGTTTAGGTTTTATTTTATTTTAGTTCATGCTTATTTTGGTTTAGGTTTATTTTAGGTTTAGGTTTTATTTATTTTTTATTTAGTTTATTTATTTTTAGTATTTTTTAGTATAGTTTAGTTTATTTTATTTGGTTTTTAGTTTATTTAGTTTAGGTTTGCGATTTAGGTTTTATTTAGGTTTTAGGTTTTGGTTTTGGCTTTATTTAGGTTTAGGTTTTCTTTAGTTTATTTATTTTTTATTTTTATTTTATTTAGGTCTATTTAGTTTTGGTTTTATTTTAATTTAGGTTTAGGTTTTGGTTTAGGTTTTATTTAGTTTATTTTATTTAGTTTTTATTTTAGGTTTAGGTTTAGTTTAGGTTTATTTTATTTTTATTTAGTTTTAGGTTTATTTTTATTGGCAGTTTAGTTTATTTAGGTTTTGGTTTCTGTTTTGGTTTAGGTTTTTAGTTTATTTTAGTTTAGATTTAGGTTTAGGTTTATTTAGTTTAGGTTTTTTTATTTTTAGGTTTAGGTTCATTTATTTTTATTTTAGTTTTTATTTGTATTTTATTAGTTTAGTTATTTATTTAGGTTAATTTATGTTTATTTTTTGGTTTATTTTTAGTTTAGGTTTAGGTTTATTTATTTTTGTTTAGTTTAGTGTATTTTTATTTTTAGGTTTATTTAATTTTAAGTTTTTTTTAGTTTAGGTTTAGGTTTAGTTTAGTTTTATTTATTTATTTAGGTTTTAGTTTATTTTGTTTAGTTTAGGTTTATTTATTTAGTTTATTTATTTATTTTGGTTTAGGTTTAGGTTTATTTATTTAGTTTATTTATTTATTTTTAGTTTTTATTTTGGGTTTATGATTATGTTTTATTTAGTTTAGTTTATTTAGTTTTATTTTATTTTGGGTTTAGGCTTTAAGTTTAGGTTTATTTAGTATAGGTTTAATCTAGGTTTATTTTTATTTTTATTTTATTTATTTATTTAGGTTTAGGCTTAGGTTTATTTATTTAGTTTATTTAGAGGTTTAGGTTTTATTTAGTTTTAGTTTATTTTGGGTTAAGGGCTTAGGTTTACGTTTAGTTTAGGTTTATTTCTATATTTAGTTTCTTTTTTATCTACATTTAATTAAATACTTTTATTTTTGTTTATTATTTTATTTATTTTACTTCATTTTTATTTTTATTTTTAGTTAGATTTAGGTTTAGGTTTTTATTTTAGGTTTAGGTTTAGGTTTTTATTTTATTTGATTTTATTAATATCCATTTAGTTTAGTTTATTTTATTTTATTTTATTTTATTTAGGTTTATTTAGTTTATTTATTTTGGTTTTCATTTATTTTATTTTAGGTTTAGGTTTTATTTTGCTTTATTTAGGTTAGGTTTAGTTTATTCTTAGGTTTAGGTTTAGTGTTTAGGTTTTTTTAGTTTTAGTTTAGGTTTAGGGTTAGGTTTATTTTAGTTTAGTTTATTTTATTTAGTTTAGGTTTATTTATTTAGTTAGTTTATTTTATTTGTTTAGGTTAGGTTTATCAGGTTTAGTTTTATATAGTTTATTTTTTGTTAAGGTTTTTTTTAGTTTTTTTTAGTTTAGTTTAGGTTTATTTAGTTAATTTAAATTTTAATTTTAATTAATTTATTTTAGTTTAGGATTATTTAGTTTATTTATTTATTTAGTTTATTTATTATTTATTTAAGGTTTAGGTTTAGGCTTAGGTTTATTTTTAGTTTTTAGGTTTAGATTTAAGTTTAGTTTAGTTTAGGTTTTATTATTTAGTTTAGTTTATTTAGTTTAGTTTATTTTATTTATTTTTTATAGTAGGTTTATTTATTTAGGTTTAGTTTAGGTTTATTTAGTTTAGGTTTAGGTTTATTTTTATTTAGTTTAGTTTATTTATTTAGTTTAGGATTAAGTTTAGGTTTAAGTTTAGGTTTAGGTTTAGGTCAAGGTTTAAGTTTATTTTATTTAGTCTAGTTTTATTTAGTTTTAGTTTATTTAGTTTAGGTTTAGGGTTTAGGTTTAGTTTAGTTTAGGCTTTAGGTTTAACATTAAGTTTATTTTAGGTTTATTTTTTGTTTAGTTTATTTAGTTTAGTTTAGGTTTAGGTTTATTTTATTTATTTATTTTATTTAGTTTATTTTTTGGTTTTATTTTAGCTTTTTTGGGTTTAGGTTTAGGTTTAGGTTTATTTATTTAGTTTAGGTTTTAGTTTTTTTGTTATTAGGTTTTATTATTATTAGTGTTTTTTAGATATTATTAGTTTTTAGTTTAGTTTGTTTATTATTATTATTATTTTTTAGTTTATTAGTTTAGTTAGTTTTATTAGTTTAATATTATTTGTTAGTTTCTTAGGTTTGTTTGTTATTATTATTTTTGGCATATTTATTTATGTTTTACTAATTATTTAGTTTATTTTTTATTTAATTTATTTTTATTATTATTAGTTTAGTTATTAGTTATATTTAGTTTAATTTATTATTAGTTTATTAGTTTAGTGTTAGTTGTTATTAGTTATTTAGTTCTAGTTGATTAGTTTTTTTAGTTTTATTATTAGTTTTAGTTATTATTATTTAGTTAGTTTATTATTTAGTTTAGTTAGTTTCTAGTTTCTTAATTTAGTTTAGTTATTAGTTAGTTATTATTATTAGTTATTTATTAATTATTTAGTTAGTTTATTAGTTATTAGGTTTATTTATTTATTTAAGTTTAGGTTTATGTTTATTTATTTAGTTTATTTAGGTTTAGGTTTAGGTTTTATTTAGTTTAGTTTATTTAGGGTTTAGGGTTTAGGTTTAGGTTTATTTAGTTTAGGTTTAGTTTAGGTTTCTTTTTATATATTTATGTAGTTTATTTATTTAGTTTAGTTATTTTATTTTAGGTTTAAGTTTATTTTAGTTAAGTTTATTTTTTTTAGTTTAGGTTTATTTATTTAGTTTAGTTTATTTTTTTATTTAGGTTTAGGTTTTTTTAAGTTTAGGTTTTATTTAATTAATTTTAGTTTGGGTTTTTAGTTTAGGTTTATTTAGTTTATTTTTATTTTTATTTTTATTTTTTTATTTTAGTTTAGGTTTATTTAATTTATTTATGAATTTAGTTTATTTTCTATTTATTTAAGGTTTAGGTTTAGGCTTAGGTTTATTTTTAGTTTTTAGGTTCAGGATTTGGTTTAGGCTTAGTTTAGGTTTTATTTTTTAGCTTAGTTTATTTAATTTATTTTTTATTTTTACTTTTACTTATTTAGGTTTAGTTTAGGTTTAAGTTTATTTTTAATTAGTTTAATTTATTTATTTAGTTTAGGATTAGGTTTAAGTTTATGTTTAGGTTTAGGTTTAGGTTTAGGTTTATTTTATTTAGTTTAGTTTACTTAATTTTCATTTAGTTTATTTAGTTTAGGTTTAGAGTTTAGGTATAGTTTAGTTTAAGGTTTAGGTTTAGGTTTAGGTTTATTTTTACTTTAGTTTATTATTTAGTTTAGTTTAGGTTTAGGTTTATTTTATTTTTTTATTTTATTTAGTTTATTTTTTAGGTTTTATTTTAGGTTTTAGGTTGAGGTTTAGGTTTAGGTTTAGGTTTAGGTTTATTTATTTAGTTTAGGTTTTAATTTTTATGTTATTAGGTTTTAGTATTTTTATTTTTAAGTATTATTAATTTTTTGTTTAGTTTATTTTTAATATTTATTAGTTTATTAGTTTAATTAGTTTTATTAGTTTTTTTTATTATAAGTTAGTTTCTTAGGTTTGTTTTTTTTTTTATTATTATATTTAGTATATTTTTTTAAGTTTTATTTATTATTTAGTTTAATATTAGTTTAGTTTATTATTATTATTATTAGTTTAGTTATTACTTTTTATTTAGTTTTTATTTTATTTTAGTTTTTTTTCATTTTATTATTAGTTTTAGCTATTATTATTTAGTTAGTTTATTATTAGGTTTTGTTAGTTTATTAGTTTATTAGTTTAGTTTAGTTGTTAGTTTTAGTTATTAGTTAGTTATTATTATTAGTTATTTATTAATAATTTAGTTAGTTTATTAGTTTTAGTTTATTAGTTATAGTTTTAGTTTAGTTAGTTTAGTTATTGGGTTTAGTTTTCTTATTAGTTAGTTATTTATTAGGTTAGTTATGTTTAGGGTTTAAGTTTATTAGTTAGTTATTTATTAGGGTTTAATTTGGTTAGTTTATTAGTTTAGTTTTAGTTAATAGTTTAGGTTTAGTTTAGTTTTTTTAGTTTTATTAGTTTAGTTTATTTTTAGTTAGTTTATTAGTGGGGTTTTTTGTTTATGTTTAATTTTGTTATTACTTTGTTAATTAGTTTCGTTTGTTTTTGTTCTTATTAATTTAATAGTTATTATTTAGTTAGTTTAGTTTAGTTAGTTTTATTAGTTTTGTTTTATTTTATTATTAATTTTATTTATTAGTTTATTAGTTTTAGTTTTAGTTTTAGTTTAGTGTTTTTAGTTTCTTATTCAGGTTTAGGGTTTAGGGTTTAGGGTTTCGGGTTTAGGGTTTAGGGTTTTAGGGTTTAGGGTTGTAGGTTAAGGGTTGTAAGTTTAGGGTATAAGGATTAGGGTTAGTTTTAGGGTTTAGCATTTAAGGTTAGGGTTTTTTTATTTATTTTATTTTTTTATTATTTTTTAGGTTTTAGGGTTTAGGGTTTAGGTTTTAGGTTTAGGGTTCAGGCTTTAGTTTGGGTTTTAGGGATTTTGGTTTTTTTTAACATAGAAGAAATTCAGAATCAACATTTCTTCTTTTTGATTTCATTTGTAAAGTAACACACCGAGTTCTCAAAGACACAAGCGACAACATAGATGAAAAATGAGCACCCATAGAGCAAATCAAAAGCCCTAGAAAATTAGAACTGTCTCTAATAAATAGTTCCATAAACAGCATCGATCGATGGTTCTTCAATTTCTCTAATTTCCATCGAACCACCATGACCTCTCTGTCATTGGATCGCCATCATATCTCTTTCCTCGCCACCACCATATAACCTCCATCACTCACCCTCCATAATCACCACTACTCGACCACCACCTCCATATCCACACCTCTAGATCCCCCACCACCACTGATGCTTGCCGCCTCCTAGCCTCCATAGATCTAGAGCTTGGTTGAGTGATGTTCTATCAAGGTTATTCTTAAGGTTTAGGTTTAGTTTCAAGTTTATTGGATTTTATGATTAAGGTTTAATTTTTAATTTATTTAGACACTTTAAGTTTACATTTAGGGTTTGGGGTTTAGAGTTTAGGGTTTATGTTTAGGGTTTAGGGTTTGGGGTTTAGCATTTAGGGTTTAGGGTTTAGGGTTTAGGGTTTTAGGGTTTATGCTTTTAGGGTTTAGGGTTTAGAGCTAGGGTTAGGGTTTACTGTTTAGCATTAAGGGTTTATGGTTAAGTGTATAGGGTCTAGAGTTTAGGGTTTACAGTTAAGGGCTTTTAGGGTTTAGGGTTTAGGTTTTAGGGTTTAGGGCTTAGGATGTAGGGTTTATGGATTTTTTTAATTAAGTAAACCAGTAGGTTTAGGTTTTTTTAGTTTGTTTAATTTTTTATTTTTATTTAGGTTTAAATTTAATTTTTATTTCGTTTAGTTTATTTATTTTACTTTAAGTCTTTTTATTTTTGTTTATTTTTTAAGTTTAGGTTAATGTTTAAATTTATTTTTTAGTTGAATTTTATTTTATTTTATTTTTAAGTTTAGGTTTTATTTTTTTATTTTTAGGTTTAGGTTCAGATTTTAATTTTATTTTCTAGGTATACATTTTAGTTTTTATTTTAGGTTTATTTTTAGGTTTTATTTTTTGTTTAGGTTTAGGTTTATTTTTAGTTGAGTTTTTTTTTATTTTTTTTTTTAGGTTTAGGTTTTATTATTTAGTTTTGGGGTTACATTTAAGTTTTTATTTAATACTTTTAAGCTTTAGGATATTATTTTAGGTTTGTTTTTAGGTTTTATTTTCTAGTTTAGGTTTAAGTTTATTTTTAGTTTATCTTATTTTATTTTATTTAGCTTAGGTTTAAGTTTAGGTTTTAATTATTTTAGTTTATTTTATTTGAGTTTAAGATTAGGTTTATTTTATTTTATTTTTATTTTAGGTTTAATTTTTTTAGTTTAGGGTATATATTTTATTTTTTTTATTTATTTTAGGTTTAATTTTAAGTTTATTTTTTTAGGTTTAGGTTTTATTTAGTTTATTTTACTTTATTTTAGGTTCATTTTATTTTTTATTTTATGATTAGTTTTAGTTTATTTAGGTTTTAATTTTAAGTTTTTTTATTTTAGTTTAATTTATGTTTTTTTTTAGGTTTAGGTTTAGGTTTAGTTTAGGTTTATTTAGGTTTAAGTTTATTTATTTATTTTATTTTTAGGTTTTATTTAGTTTATGTTTAGGTTTTTAGGATTTTAGGGTTTAGGGTTTAAGGTTTTGCATTTTAGGGTTTAGGGTTTAGGGTTTAGTGTTTAGGTTAGGGTTTAGGGTTTAGGGTTTAGAGTTTAGTTTAAGTTTAGGGTTTTAGTTTAATTTAGGTTGAAGGTTTAATGGTTTAGGGTTTTAGGGTTTAGGGTTTAGGGTTTATTTAGGTTGGGTTTAGGGTTTAGTTTAGGGTTTAAGGTTTAGGGTTTTGTTTAGGTTTAAGTTTAGAGGTTAGGGTTTAGGGTTAGTTTAGTTTTGGTTTTAGGATATAGGGTTTAGGATTTAGGATTTAGGTTTAGGGTTTGATGGTTTATTTTTTGAATTAGTAAACCATTAAGTCTAAAATTTAATTTAGTTTATTTTATTTTTATTTATTTAGGTTTATTTTTTTTTAGTTTAGTTTATTTATTTTAGGTTTATTTATTTTAGTTTAGGTTTTATTTTAGTTTATTTTTTTAGGTTTAGGTTTCAATTTATGTTTTTTTAGTTTTATTTTATTTTATTTTATTTTAAGTTTTATTATTATTTTTAAATTTTTAGTTTTGTTTTAGGTTTTAGGTTTTATTTTAGGTTTATTTTTAGGTTATATTTTTTAGTTTAGTTTTAGGTTTAATTTAATTTACTTTTATTTTATTTATTTTATGGTTTAGGTTTAGTTTATTTTAGGTTTAGGTTTAGGTTTTATTTATTTTAGTTTAGGTTTAAGTTTATTTTATTTTATTTTGAGGTTTAGGTTTTTTTTAGTTTAGGGTTAGGTTTTTTATTTTTTATTTATTTTTGGGTTTATTTTTAAGTTTAGGTTTTATTTAGTTTTATTTTTTTTTATTTTAGTTTATTTTATTTTTATTTTACATTTAGTTTTATTTTATTTAGGTTTTAATTTTAGTTTATTTTAGTTTTTTTAGTTTTTATGTTTTATTTATTTTATTTTAGTTTAGTTTTAATTTTATTTTATTTAGGTTTAGTTTTAATAATTTTATTTTAGATTTTATTTAGTTTAGGTTTTCTTTTAGGTTTTTTTAGGGTTTAGGGTTTAGGTGTAGGTGATACTTTAGGTTTAGTTTAGGGTTTAGGGTTTAATTAGGGTTTAGGGTTTAGGGTTTAGGGTTTAGGTTTAGGGTTTAGGATTAGTTTATGGTTTAGTTTATTTAGGGTTTAGGGTTTTAGGGTTTATTTTTTTTTAGGTTTAGTTATTAGTTTAGTTTTAGTTTAGTTTAGGGTTTATTAGTTTAGGTTTTAGGTTTAGTTTAGTTTATTTAGGTTAGGTTTAAGTTAATTTAGTTTATAGTTTAGTTTAAATTTTGGATTTAGGTTTAGGTTTAAGTTTAGGAGTTTAGTTTAGGTTTAGTTTATTGGGTTAGGGTTTAGGTTTAAGTTTAGGGTTTTAAGTTTAGTTTAGGTTTAGGTTTAGGTTTAGGTTTTATTTAGTTTAGTTTTAGGTTTAGTTTAGGTTTAGTTTGGAGTTTATTTAGGTTTAGGTTTGGTATAGAGTTTTAATTAGGTTTAGGTTTAGGTTTAAGTTGTTTTTAATTTTTTTTATGTAGTTAAAGTTTTGGTTTTGGTATAGGTTTAGGTTTATTTACTTTTAGCTTAGTTTACAATTTAGATTTATTCTAGTTTAGGTTTTGTTTATTTTTTAGGTTTTTATTTTTAGTTTAGTTTAGGTATTGGTTTATTTAGGTTTATTTTGTTGTTTATTTATTTAATTTTCTTTTTTAGTTTAGGCTTTGGTTTAGGTTTATGTTTTATTTTTTATTTTAGTTTAGTTTAGGTTTTATTTTAGTTTAGTTCATTTTATTTTGGTTAAGGATTTTAGGTTTCAGTTTATTTTAGGTTTAGGTTTTATTTATTTTTTATTTAGTTTATTTATTTTAGTTTTTTTAGTATGGTTTATTTTATTTTATTTAGTTTTTAGTTTATTTACATTAGGTTTAGGTTTATTTAGTTTAGTTTAGGTTTGGGGTTTAGGTTTTATTTAGGTTTAGCTTTTGGTTTTTTTTAGGTTTAGGTTTTGGTTTTATTTAGGATTAGGTTTTATTTAGTTTATTTATTTTTTCTTTTATTTTTATTTAGTGTTTTTAGTTTAGTTTATTTAGTTTAGGTTTTAGTTTTATTTAGGTTTAGGTTTTATTTAGTTTATTTTATTTAGTTTTTTTACTTTAATTTTAGGTTTAGTTTAGGTTTATTTTATTTTCATTTAGGTTTAGGTTTATTTTTATTTGTAGTTTAGTTTATTTAGGTTTAGGTTTAGGTTTATTTAGGTTTATTTAGTTTAGGTTTTTTATTTGTAGGTTTAGGTTCATTTATTTTAATTTTAATTTTTATTTGTATTTTATTAGTTTAGTTTATTTATTTAGGTTTATTTATTTTTATTTTTTGGTTTATTTTTAATTTAGGTTTAGGTTTATTTATTTTTGTTTAGTTTACTATATTTTTTTTTGGTTTATTTAGGTTTTATTTATGTTTTAAGGTTTTATTATTATTTAGTGTTTTTTTAGATTTTATTAGTTTTAGTTTAGTTTTTTTATTATTATTTATTATTATTTATTAGTTTATTAGTTTAGTTAGTTTTATTAGTTTATTATTATTTGTTAGTTTCTTGTATATTTATTATTATTATATTTACTATATTTATTTAGGTTTTATTTATTATTTAGTTTATTATTTGTTTGGTTTGTTATTATGATTATTATTATTATTATTATTGCTATTATTATTATTATTATTATTATTATTATTAATTTAGTTATTTTTTATTTAGTTTAATTTATTATTAGTTTAATAGTTTAGTGTTAGTTATTATTAGTTATTTTGTTTTAGTTGATTAGTTTTTTTAGTTTTATTATTAGTTTTAGTTATTATTATTTAGTTAATTTATTATTAGCTTTAGTTAGGTTCTTAGTTTCTTAGTTTAGTTTAGTTATTATTTAGTTATTATTATTAGTTATTTATTAATAATTTAGTTAGTTTATTAGTTTTAGTTTATTAGTTATTAGTTTTAGTTTAGGTAGTTTAGTTATTATTAGTTTAGTTATTGGGTTTAGTTTTATTATTAGTTAGTTATTTATTAGGTTAGTTATGTTTAGGGTTTAGGTTTTTTAGTTAGTTATTAATATTAGTTAGTTATTTTTTACGGTTTAATTTAGCTAGTTTATGAGCTTAGTTTTAGTTATGAGTTTAGGTTTAGTTTAGTTTTTATTAGTTTTATTAGTATAGTTTATTTTTAGTTAGTTTATTAGTGGTGTTTTTTTATTTATGTTTAGTTTAGTTATTATTTTGTTATTATTAGTTTATTAGTTTTTTAGTTATAATTTAGTTAGTTTAATTTAGTTAGTTTTTTATTATTTTTTTAGTTTATTATTATTTTTTATTTATTATTAGTTTATTAGTATTAGTTTATTATTTATTAGTTTTATTTTTTGCTAGTTTAGTTTAGTGTTTTATTAGTTTTTTATTAGGGTTTATGGTTTAGGGTTGTAGGTTTAGGGTTCAAGGATTAGGGTTAGTTTTAGGGTTTAACATTTAAGATTAGGGTTTTTTTATTATTTTTATTTTTTTATTATTTTTAGGGTGTAGGGTTTAGGGTTTAGGTTTTAAGTTTAAGGTTCAGGTTTTTTGGCTTTAGGGTTTTTCATTTTTTTTAATAAAGAGCAAATTTAGATTCCACATTTCTTCTTTTTGATTTCATCAATCAAGTAACACACCAAGTTCTCAAAGATAAAAGCGACGACATAGATAAAAATGAGCACGCATATAGAAAATCAAAAGCCTTAGAAAACTAGAACTGTCTCTACGATAAAGACACAGTTCCAAATCTCTGGTCGGATCGTCGTTATTGATTTCTAGTCCCATCAAAACCACGGCCTCTGGTATCCTCCATCATATCTACAATCTCTCCCTCCTCCACCACCATGACTATAGCCTCCGTGGCTCCTCCTACCTCCATAATAATGATTGGTCTGACCACCACCTCCATATCCACTAGCACCTCTAGATCCCACACCACCACTATGATAACAGCCTCGCCTTCTCCTCAATATCTATTGAGTTAGTTAGATGTTTTTTCAAGGTTCTACCCATTCTTAGGGTTTAGGTTTAAGTTTAAGTTTATTAAATTTTAGGGTTTAGGTTTACTTTTAAATTTATTTGGATAATTTGGGTTTAGGTTTAGGTTTAGGGTTTGGTGTTTAGGGTTTAAGGTTTAGGGTTTAGGGTTTAGGGTTAGGGTTTAGGGTTTAGGTTTTAGTGTTTAGAGTTTAGGGTTTAGGGTTTAGGGTTTAGGGTTTAGAATTTTAAGGTTTATGCCTTTAGGGTTTAGGGTTTAGGGTTAAGGTTAGGGTTTAGGGTTTAGTGTTTAGGGTTTAGGGTTTAGGGTTTAGGATTTAGGGTTTATGGTTTAGGGTTTAGAGTTTAAGGTTTAGAGTTTAGGGTTTAGGGCTTAGGGTTTTTTTGGGTTAAGGGTTTAGGGTTAGTTTTTCTATTTAGGGTTTATGGTTTAGGGCTTTTTTTTAATTAATTAAACTGGTAAGTTTAGGTTTATTTAGTTTATTACTTATTTATTTTAGTTTAATTTATTGTTTTCCTTTTATTTTGGTTTATTTTTTATTTTTATTTACTTTAGTTTATTTATGTTTAGATTTATTTTTTAAGTTTATGTTTTATTTTTTATTTTTAAGTTTAGGTTCAGGTTTTTATTTTAATTTTCTAGGTTTACATTTTATGTTTTTATTTTACATTTATTTTTAGGTTTTATTTTTTTTTGGTTTAAGTTTATTTTTAGTTGAGTTTTATTTTTATTTTATTTTTTTTGTTTAGGTTTTATTTTTTATTTTGAGGTTTACATTTAGGTTTTTATTTTATTTTTTTTAGCTTTAGGTTTTAGCATTTTATTTTAGGTTTATTTTTAGGTTTTATTTTTTTAGTTTAGGTTTAGGTTTATTTTAATTTATTTTATTCTATTTAGCATTGGTTTATGTTTAGGTTTTAATTATTCTAGTTTATTTTATTAGTTTAGGTTTATGTTTATTTTATTTTATTTATTTTAT
Organism: Cymbidium sinense; assembly: GCA_021442155.1. Classification (NCBI taxonomy): domain Eukaryota; kingdom Viridiplantae; phylum Streptophyta; class Magnoliopsida; order Asparagales; family Orchidaceae; genus Cymbidium; species Cymbidium sinense. Next base: position 9,983 of record JAKCPB010000456.1, on the reverse strand, counting down.
TTTTATTTTAGATTTAATTATTTTTAGTTTAGGGTTTATGTTTAATGAATTAATTTATTTTTAGGTTTTATTTTTAAGTTTATTTTTTTAGGTTTTGGTTTTATTTTATTTTATTTTAGGTTTATTTTATTTTTATTTTTTAGGTTTAGGTATTATTTTCTAATTTTTGGTTTAGTTTTAGGTTTTAGCTTTTTATTTTAGGTTTATTTTTAGGTTTTATTTTTTAGTTTAGGTTTATTTTTAGTTTATTTTATGTTATTTAGTTTAGGGTTTATGTTTAGAAAATTTTAGGTTTAGGTTTAGGTTTTATTTATTTTAGTTTAGGTTTAGGTTTATTTTATTTTATTTATTTGAGGTTTAAGCTTTTATTTTAGTTTAGGGTTTAGGTTTTATTTATTATTTATTTTTAAGTTTATTTTTTATGTTTACATTTTTATTTAGCTATTATTTTATTTTATTTTAGGTTTATTTTATTTTTATTTTACATTTAGTTTTTATTTTATTTAGGTATTTTAGTTATAACTTTATTTTATTTTTTTAATTTAGTTAAAATTTTCATTTATTTTATTTTAGCTTAATAATTATTTTTTATTTATTTTATTTTTAGGTTTAAGTTTAAATTTTTATTTAAGCTTTTATTTTATATTATTTTTTTATTTTATTTATGTTTAGATTATTTTTATTTTATTTTAGTTTTATTTTTTTTTTTGGGTTTAGGGTTTTAGGTTTTAGGGTTTAGGGTTTAGGGTTTATTTTAGGTTTAGTTTATTTTAGGTTTAGGTTTAGGGTTTTATTTAGGGTTTAAACTTTAGTTTAGGGTTTAGGGTTTAGGTTTAGAGTTTAGGATTAGTTTTAGGTTTAGTTTAGGTTTATTTAGGTTAGGTTTAGGTTTTAAGTTTAGGTTATGTTTATTTTAAGTTTAGTTTAGGTTTAATTAGTTAGTTAAACTTTTAGGTTTAGACTTAGGTTTAAGTTAGGTTTAGTTGGATTTAGTTTAGGTTTAGGGTTTATTTAGTTAGTTATAGGTTTAGGGTTTTGTTTAGATATAGGGTTTAGGTTTAGGGTTTAGGTTTAGGTTTATGGTTATGGTTAGGGTTTAAGGTTTAGGGTTTAGGGTTTATTTAGGGTTTAGGGTTTAAGGTTTAGGGTTTTAGGGTTTAGGGTTTATGGTTTATGGTTTATGGTTAAGGGTTAAGGGTTTAGGGTTTTAAGGTTTAGGGTTTAGTGTTTAAAGTTTAGGGTTTAGAGTTTAGGGTTTAGGGTTTAGGCTTTAGGATTTAGGGTTTAGGGTTTAGGGTTTTATTTTAATTAGGTTTAAGTTTATGTTTAAGTTTTTTTTTGTAGTTTAGGTTTAGGTTTATTTATTTTTAGTTTAGTTTATCTTTGTAATTTTATTTTAGTTTATGTTTTATTTATTTTTTAGGTTTTTATTTTTAGTTTATATAGGTATAGGTTTATTTTATTATTTATTTGTATAGTTTATTTGTCTTAGTTTAGGTTTAGGATTGGGTTTATGTTTTATTTTTTATTTTAGTTTATTTTTTATTTAGTTTAGTTTTTGTTTTCTTGTAGTTTAGTTTATGTTTATTTAGGTTTATTTTTTTAAGTTGAGGTTTACTTTAGGTTTAGGTTTTATTTATTTTTATTTATTTTTAATTATTTTAGTATAGGTTAGTTTATTTTATTTTATTTAGTTTTTTAGTTTATTTAGTTTAGGTTAGGTTTTTTTAAAATTTAGGTTTAGGTTTATTTAGGTTTAGGTATAGGTTTATTTATTTCTTTTATTTATATTTTTTATGTAGTTTAGTTTATTTAATTTAGGTTTATTTTATTTAGGTTTAGGTTTTATTTAGTTTATTTTATTTAGTTTTTATTTTAGGTTTAGGTTTAGGTTTAGTTTAGCTTTATCTAATTTTATTTAGGTTTAGGTTTATTTTATTTGTAGTTTAGTTTAGGGTTTATTTTGGTTTAGGTTTAGATTTATGTTTATTTAGGTTTATTTAGTTTAGGTTTTTTAATTTTTAGGTTTAAGTTATTTATTTTTCTTTTAGTTTTATTTTTATTTTATAGTTTGTTTATATTTAGGTTTATTTATGTTTATTTATTTGGTTTATTTTTAGTTTAGGTTTAGGTTTATTTATTTTTGTTTTGTTTAGTTTTTATTTATTTTTAGGTTTTTTTAGTTTTTAGTTTTATTTAGTTTTGGCTTTGGTTTAGGTTTAGGTTTTTTTATTTATTTATTTAGGTTTTATTTTTTTTAGTTTAGTTTAGGTTTAGGTTTATTTATTTAGTCTAGTTATTTATTTAAATTTAGGTTTATGTTTATTTTAGTTTGTTTATTTATGTTAGTTTAGGTTTTATTTAGTTTAGTTTATTTGGTTTTATTTTATTTTAGGTTTTGGGTTAGGTTTATTTAGTATTGGTTTAGTTTAGGTTTATTTTATTTCTTTATTTAGTTTTTTTGGTTTTGGTTTATTTATTTAGTTTATTTATTTATTTAGGTTTAGGTTTAGGTTTATTTTATATAGTTTATTAGTTTAGGTTTAGGTTTTATAGTTTAGTTTATTTAGTTTTATTTTTTTGGGTTTAGTTTAGTTTAGTTTATTTAGTTTAGGTTTATTTTTATTTATTTATTTAGTTTATTTTTTAGTTTAGTTTATTTATTTAGGTTTTATTTTTTAGGTTTAGTTTATTTTTAGGTTTAGGTTTATTTTAGTTTAGTTTATTTTATTTAGTTTAGGTTTATTTATTTAGTTTAGTTTATTTTATTTATTTATGTTTAGGTTTATTTAGATTTAGGTTTTATTTAGTTTATTTTAGTTTAGGTTTATAGTTTAGGTTATTTAGTTTAGTTTATGTTTATTTAATTTATTTTTATTTATTTATTTTAGTTTAGGTTTATTTAGTTTATTTATTTATTTAGTTTATTTTTTATTTATTTAGTTTAGGTTTAGACTTAGGTTTACTTTTAGTTTTTTAGGTTATTAGTTTAGGTTTAGTTTAGGTTTTATTTTTAGTTTATTTAATTTATTTTTTTATTTAGGTTTATTTATTTTTTAGTTTAGTTTAGGTTTAGGTTTTTTTTTATTTATTTAGTTTATTTATTATTTAGTTTAGGTTTGGGTTTTTTGTTTAGGTTTAGGTTTAGATTTATTTGCTTAGGTTTAGGTTTAGTTTATTTTATTTAGTTTAGTTTTTTAGTTTTTTAGTTTATTTAGTTTTTAGGTTTAGGTTTTTAGTTTAGGTTTAGTTTAGGTTTATGTTTATTTAGGTTTATTTTTGGTTTAGTTTATTTAGTTTAGTTTTATTATTTAGTTTAGTTTGGTTTAGGTTTATTTTTATTTGTTTATTTAGTTTATTTTTAGTTTAGATATTTTATTTAGGTTTAGGTTTTATTTTATTTAGGTTAGGTTTAGTTTATTTTTAGGTTTAGTTTTAGGGTTTAGGTTTATTTAGTTTTAGTTTAGGTGTAGGTTTAGGTTTATTTTAGTTTAGTTTATTTTATTTAGTTTAGGTTTATTTATTTAATTTAGTTTATTTTATTTGTTTATGTTTAGGTTTATTTAGATTTAGGTTTTATTTAGTTTATTTTAGTTTCAGTTTATAGTTTAGGTTATTTAGTTTAGTTTATGTTTATTTAATTTATTTTTATTTATTTATTTTAGTTTAGGTTTATTTTGTTTATTTATTTATTTAGTTTATTTCTAATTTATTTAAGGTTTAGGTTTAGGCTTAGGTTTACTTTTAGTTTTTAGGTTCAGGATTTAGTTTAGGCCTAGTTTAAATTTTATTTTTTAGCTTAATTTATTTAATTTATTTTTATTTTAGGTTTATTTATTTTAGTTTAGTTTAGGTTTAGGTTTTTTTTATTTCATTTAGTTTATTTATTCAGTTTAGAATTAGGTTTAGGTTTATGTTTAGGTTTAGGTTTAGATTTAGGTTTAGGCTTAGGTTTAGGTTTAAGTTTATTTTATTTAGTTTAGGTTTTTTAGTTTTTGTTTAGTTTATTTAGTTTAGGTTTAGGGTTTAGGTTTAGTTTGGTTTAGGGTTTAGGTTTAGGTTTAGGTTTATTTTAGGTTTATTTTTAGTTTAGTTTATTTAGTTTAGTTTATTATTTAGTTTAATTTAGGTTTAGGTTTATTTTATTTATTTATTTTATTTTGTTTATTTTTTAGGTTTTATTTTTGGTTTTAGGTTTAGGTTTAGGTTTATAATTATTTATTTAGTTTAGGTTTTAGTTTTTACGTTATTAGGTTTTATTATTATTAAGTGTTCTTTTAAGTATTATTAGTTTTAGTTTAGTTTATTTTTTTATTATTTATTAATTTATTAGTGAGTTAGTTAGTTATTATTTTATTATTATTAGTTTGTTTTAGGTTTTGTTTATTATTATTAGATTTAGTATATTTATTTAGGTTTTATTTATTATTTACTTTATTATTAGTTTAGTTTATTATTATTAGTTTAGTTATTAGTTTTATTTAGTTTAATTTATTATTATTAGTTTATTAGTTTAGTGTTAGTTATTTGGTTATTTAGTTTTAGTTTCTTTAGTTTTTATTAGTTTTTTATTTATTTAGTTTGTTTATTAGTTTTAGTTTGTTATTAGTTTTAGTTTTTAGTTTTAGTTATTATTAGTTTAGTTGGGTTTAGTTTTATTATTATTTAGTTATTTAATATGTTAGTTATGTTTAGGGTTTAGGTTTATTTATTAGTTATTATTATTAGTTAGTTATTTATTAGGGTTTAATTTAGTTAGTTTATTAGTTTAGTTTTAGTTAATAGTTTAGGTTTAGTTTAGTTTTTATTAGTTTTATTACTTTAGTTTATTTTTACTTAGTTTATTATTATTAGTTTACTTTAGTTATTAGTTTGTTTATTAGTTTAGTTAGTTTGTTATTATTAATTTATTAGTTTTTTAGTATTTATTTAGTTAGTTTACTTTAGTTAGTTTTATTAGTATTGTTTTAGTTTATAATTAGTTTTTGTTTATAATTAGTTTAGTTTATTATTTATTAGTTTTAGTTTTAGTTAGTTAGTTTAGTATTTTATTAGTTTCTTATTAGGGTTTAGAGTTAAGGGTTATAGATTTAGGGTTTAAGGATTAGGGTTCATTTTATTGTTTAACATTTAGGTTTAGGGTTTTTTTATTATTTTTATTTTTTTATTATTTTTAGGGTATAGGGTCTAGGGTTTAAGTTTTAGGTTTTAGGTTCATTTTTTAGTTTGGGCTTTTGCTTTTTTGGTTTTTTTTAATAGAGAACAAATTCAGATACAACATTTCTTAGTTTTTATCTCTTCAATCAACTAACATACCAAGTTCTCAAAGACATAGCGACATAGATAAAAATAAGCATGCATAGCAAATCATAACTAGAACCATCTCTTATAAAGGCGGTTCCATAAGCGACAAATCGGATGACCATTCTTGTTTCTAGTTCCCCGGAACCACCGGCCTCTCAGTAGGGATCGCCATCATATCTACAATCTCTCCCTCACCACCATGGCTAAAACCTCAGTCACTCCTCCTCCCCCCACCACCTCCATATCCACCAGCCTCCCGGATCCCACCACCACTGTGATAGCCAGCCTGCCTTGCCTCCAGCCTGCTTGCCTCCAATCTAGATTGTGCGGTTGATGTTCCATCAGGTTACGCCCATTTTTATGGTTTAGGATAAGGTTTAAGTTTATTAGGTTTTAAAGTTATTTTTTTTATTTATTTAGATACTTTCAATTTAGGTTTGGGGTTTAGGGTTTAAGGTTTGGGGTTTATGGTTTAGGATTTAAGGTTAGGGTTTCGGGTTTAGGGTTTAGCATTTAGGAGGTTTAAGGTTTAGGGTTTAGGGTTTAGGGTTTTAGGGTTTATCTTGTTAGGGTTTAGGTTAGGGTTATGGTTTTAAGGTTTAGGGTTTAGGGTTTAGGGTTTTAGGGTTTTATTTTGGGTTTTCAGTTTTTTAGGGTTTAGGGTTTAGGGTTAGTATTTTTGTTCAGGGTTTTGGGTTTAGGATTTTGGATTAAGGGTTATTTATAAAATAAGTAAACTTATAGGTTTAGATTTATTTAGTTTATGTTTTATATATTTTATTTTATTTTATTTTTTACTTTTATTTAGTTTAGTTTATTTATTTTAGGTTTATTTATTTTAGTTTAGGTTTTTATTTTAGTTTTTTTTAGGTTTAGGTTTATGTTTAGATTAAATTTTTAGTTAAGTTTTATTTTTATTTTATTTTTTAAGTTTAGGTTTTTTTTATTTTTAGGTTTAGGTTTTTATTTATTTTTTTAGGTTTACATTTTTGGTTTTTAGTTTAGGTTTATTTTTAGGTTTTTTTTGTTAGGTTTAGTTTATTTTTGTTGAGTTTATATTTATTTGTTTTTAGGTTTAGGTTTAAGTTTAGGTTTTTTATTATTTTAACTTTTGGTTTTAGGTTTTTATTTTAGGTTTTAGGTTTAGGTTTAGGTTTGTTTATTTAGTTTAGGTTTTAGTTTATTTAGTTCAAGTTTAGGTTTAGGTTTAGGATTAGGTTTAGGTTTTAGTTTTATTTGTAGGTTTATTTTATTTTGGTTTTAGTTTATTTAGTTTAGTTTAGGTTTAGGTTTTTATTTATTTAGTTTATTTAGGTTTAGGTTTAGGTTTATTTATATTTTATTTTCTTTTATTTTTTTAGTTTATTTATTTTAGTTTAGGTTTAGGTTTATTTATTAATGTTTATTTTAGTTTAGTTTATTTAGTTTATCTTTTAGGTTTGGGTTTAGGTTTATTTATTTATTTATTTTTATTTTTTTAGGTTTTGGTTTTTAGGTTTATTTATTTAGTTTTAGGTTTACATTTAGGTTTAATTAGTTTAGTTTTGGTTTATTTATTTAGTTTATTTTATTTAGTTTACTTTAGTTTAGGTTTAGGTTTAGGTTTAGGTTTATTTAGTTTAGTTTAGGTTTATTTATTTTATTTTTATTTAGTTTAGTTTATTTATTTTGTTTTAGTTTTAGGTTTTGATTTAGGTTTATTTTTAATTTTAGGTATAGGATTATTTATTTATTTTAGTTTAGGTTTTTGTTTAGGTTTATTTTTATTTAGTTTAGGTTTAGGTTTAGGTTTAGGTTTATTTTGTTTAGTTTATTTTGATTATTTAGTTTAGGTTTAAGTTTAGGTTTAATTTAAGTTTTGGTTTATTTTACTTTTTTAGTTTAGGTTTAGTTTTATGTATAGGTTTAGTTTAGGGTTTAGGTTTAGGTTTTATTTTGGTTTATTTAGTTTAGTTTATTTATTTTTTAATTTAGTTTTATTTATTTTAGTTTATTTATTTTAGGTTTTGGTTTAGGTTTAGGTTTATTTTACTTAGTTTATTTATTTAGTTTATTTTAGTTTAGTTTAGGTTTATTTAGTTTATTAGTTTAGTTTATTTTAGTTAAGGTTTAGGTTTAGGTTCAGTTTAGGTTTAGGTTTAGGTTTAGGTTTAGTTTAGGTTTAGGTTTAGGTTTAGGTTTTATTTTTATTTTATTTTTTTGGTTTAGGTTTAGGCTTAGGTTTAGGTTTAGGTTTAGGTTTAGCTTTATGTTTAGGTTTAAGTTTATGTTTATTTAGTTTAGGTTTAGGTTTAGATTTTGGCTTTGTTTAGGTTTTGGTTTAAGTTTAGGTTTAGGTTTATTTTTATATAGTTTATTTAGTTTATCTTAGGTTTAGGTTTATTTAGCTTAGTTTAGTTTACTTTAGTTTAGTTTAGGTTTATTTATTTAGTTTAGTTTATTTAGGTTTAGGTTTAGGTTTATTTTAAGTTTTATTTTTTTATTTTATTTTTTTTGTTTAGTTTAGTTTAGTTTAGGTTTAGGTTTAGGTTTATTTTATTAGTTTAGGTTTATTTTTAGTTTTGTTTAGGTTTAGGTTTATTTTATGTTTATGTTTATTTATTTTTTATTTAGTTTAGGTTTAAATTTATTTTAGTTTATTTAGTTTAGATTTAGGTTTAGATTTAGGTTGAGGTTTAGGTTTAAGTTTTTTTTGGTTGAGTTTGTTTAGTTTAGGTTTAGGTTTAGGTTTAATTTATTAATTTTAGGTTTAGGTTTAGATTTAGTTTACGTTTATTTTAGTTTAGTTTAGTTTATGTTTTTAGGTTTTTTAGGTTTAAATTTAGGTTTTATTTTTTTAGTTTAGTTTAGGTTTATTTTGTTTATTAGGTTTAGGTTTTTTTAGTTTAGGTTTAGATTTTTTTAGTTTATTTATTTAGTTTAAGTTTATTTAGGTTTAGGTTTAGGTTTAGGTTTATTTATTTAAGTTTAGTTTATTTATTTTAGTTTATTTATTTAGGTTTAGGTTTAGGTTTAGGTTTAGATTTATTTTTATTTAGTTTTAGTTTATTTAGGTTTAGGTTTATTTAGTTTTAGTTTATTTAGGTTTAAATTTATTTAGTTTTGTTTAAGTTTAGGTTTAGGTTTACATTAGGTTTATTTTTTTAGGTTTAGGTTTATTTTAGGTTTAGGTTTATTTAATTTTGGTAGGTTTAGGTTTATTTTAGGTTTAGGTTTAGGTTTATTTATTTATTTTTTTATATTTAGGTTTAGGTTCATTTTAGTTTAGTTTAGTTTATTTATTTAGGTTTAGGTTTAGGCTTTAGTTTATTTAGGTTTATGTTTAGGTTTAGGTTTAGGTTTAGGTTTATTTTAGTTTAGGTTTTAGGTTTAGTTTTAGGTTTATTTTAGGTTTTATTTAGTTTAATTTAGTTTAGTTTAGTTTAGGTTTATTTTATTTAGTTTAGCTTTAGGTTTATTTTATTTAATTCATTTTAGTTTAGTTTAGTTTAGCTTTTGGGATAGATTTTGGTTTTAGGTTTATTTAGTTTAGTTTACGTTTATTTAGTTTGATTTATTTAGTTTAGGTTTATTTTAGTTTATTTTATTTAGTTTATTTTGTTTATTTATTTAGTTTAGGTTTAGGTTTATTTAGTTTATTTTATTTTATTTTATTTATTTAGTTTAGGTTTAGGTTTATTTTATTTAGTTTTTTTATTTTATCAGTTTACTTTCTTTAGTTTAGGTTTAAGTTTAGGTTTAGGTATAGGTTTTGGTTGATTTAGTTTAGTTTATTTTAGTTTAGGTTTATTTAGTTTTGTTTAGTTTTGGTTTATTATTTATTTATTTATTTAGTTTAGTTTAATTTTAGTTTATTTTTAGTTTAGTTTAGGTTTAGGTTTATTTATTTAGTTTTGTTTATTTAGTTTATTTTTAGTTTAGTTTATTTTCTTTTTATTTTTTTAATTTAGTTTAGGTTTAGGTTTAGGTTTAGGTTTAGGTTTTGGGTTTTATTAGTTTAGTTTTTTAGTTTAATTTAGGTTTAGGTTTAGGTTTATTTAGTTTAGGTTTAGGATTAGGTTTAGCTTTTAATTTAGTTTAAGTTTAGGTTTAGGTTTAGGTTTAAGTTTTATTTTATTTTTATTTAGGTTTATTTATTTAGGTTTAGGTTTATTTATTTAGTTTAATTTATTTAATTTATTTTATTTAGTTTATTTAGTTTAGGTTTAGGTTTTATTTATTTTAATTTAGTTTAGTTTAATTTATTTTTAGGTTTAGGTTTAGGTTTAGGTTTAGGTTTAGTTTAGTTCATTTATTAATTTTATTTATTTTAGTTTAGGTTTTAAGTTTTATTTAGTTTATTTTTTTAGTTCAGTTTTTATTTATTTATTTAGCTTAGTTTAGTTTAGTTTAGTTTATTTAGGTTTTGATTTATTTTATTTATTATTTAGTTTATTTTTTTATTTAGTTTAAGCTTAGGTTTTGGTTTAGGTTAATTTAGTTTAGGTTTATTTAGGTTTAAGTTTTATTTAGTTTAGGTTTATTTTTAGTTTAGGTTTAGGTTTATTTAGTTTAGGTTTATGTATAGGTTTAGATTTAGGTTTTATTTTATTTTAGGTTTGTTTATTTAAGTTTACGTATAGGTTTTGTTTAGTTTTTGGTTTTATTTAGGTTTAGGTTTATTTAGTTAAGGTTTATTT
>JAKCPB010000050.1:0-89713 GCA_021442155.1 Cymbidium sinense | reverse complement strand
TGGTTCGGTTACGTGCTCCTAAAACTAAAAACACTGACCTAAACCCCAAATAAACTAAACTAAAGAAAAATAAAACCTAAACATAAAAAATAAAATAAAAAATAAACTAAAATAAAAAAATAAAACCTAAACTTAGAAAATAAATTAAAATAAAATCCTAAACTAAAATAAATAAACCTAACTAAATAAAATAAAACCTAATAAAAATAAAAGTAAAATAATCAAAATAAATAAAAAATAAGATAAATAAACTAAATAAACCTAAACCTACTGGTTTACTTAATTTTTTTTAAAAAAAAACCCTAAACCCTATACCCTAAATCCTAAACCCTAAACCATAAATAAACCCTAAACCTAAAACCCTAAACCCTAAACTAACTCTACCTAAACCTTAAACCCTAAACCCTAAAAACCTAAAAACCTAAGCCTAAACTAAATAAAACTTAAAAATAAAATAAATAAAAAAACCTAAACCTAAATAAAATAATAAAATAAAATAAAATAAAAACTAAAGCCTTAAATTAAAAAAAACTTAAACTTAAAATAAATCACATAAAAAAACCTAATCCTAAACTAATATTAACTAAACTAAAAAAAAATAAAACCTAAACCTAAACCTAATCCTAAACTAAATAAAGCAAAATAATCCTAAACTAAATAAAGCAAAATAAACAAAAAAAAACTTGACCCTAAACTAAAAATAAAACCTAAAAATCAACTTAATTAACATGTTAATATTTGATTTACTTACATTTCTTAAATTAACCCACAAAATAAACTTAATTACGTTTCCTTAAATTAAATCGATTCACTAATTGGTTTAAAATAATAAGTTAATGATTTCTCTTCTCAGCTTTAAATCAAATCAAATCCAAAATTTAATTAATAAAGAAACTTTGGTTTGATTTAAATAATATTATTTGATTTGATTTTCCTTAAGAACTAGATTGGTTAAATGAATCACATGCTAATATTTGATTGTCCTCTTTCCAATCATGCTAATATTTGATTGTCCTCTATTAATGTGTTGATTTATATAAGATTGAATGGTAATGGGTATGTAGTCTGGACATCCCGGGAACACGAGGCTTTAGTTAGCCCCAAGGAGGTCATTTGATTACCTCATTTCTGTGGTTTAATTATGACACATACCCATTTGATTTCATTCTTATGTATTTCAACATTAGAATTTGGATAGAGTTTTAAATCGTATATATAAATGATTCAATAAAAAAATATACAATCTTTGCATGATTTTCTTTCCCTCATTCATGTATACATCCATATGTGTGAAAAGTAAGTATGTAATCGGACATCTGAGAATCTGAGGCTTTAGTTAGCCCCAAGGAGGTCATTTGATTACCACTTCCCAGTTTAATAATGACTCATAATTTCCTATATCTTTGTACATGTATATGTATATGTGATTAGTAAATGAAAATTCCATTTTACATTAAATTGCATGCATTCATAATTGGGTAAGTGGTTGAATTAACTAGCCATATGATTTTGGAGCTTACTTCCTATGTTTATGTATACATTTACATATATTGAATGAAAATAGGTATATAGTCTATACATCTCAGAATATGAAGCTTTAGCTAGCTCCAAGGAGGTCATTTGATTACCTCACTTCCTAGTTTAACAATGCCACATGTCTATTTAATTTCATTCTTACGTCATTTTTGTATAAAAATTTGGATAAAGTTTTAAATTAATATGTTTAAATAATTTAATCAAATAAAATATAAATTCTAAACATACACATACATTCATCATTTAAGTGTTCTAAAATATATTGCATGTATAGATACACTTAGGATTAAATCATATGCATGTTACATGTGATATAATGGAATGATTTAATATATGGCATGTGGTAGTAATTCGATTAAATTAATCTTAAGATGCCTTTCATTTTGAATAGGATTATTTAAAGTGAACCTAAACTTAGGATTTATTAAATCATTTAATAAGCCATTTGTTAAAATAAACTAAATCAAATTAATATACTTTAGAAAGTGACTTAAGGTAGAGATGAAAGAGCAATCCTCTTTTTCTCTCTTTATAACACTTAGTTGCTAAGTGTAATCAAATGAAACAAAAGAAAACACAAGTTAAAATTCTCAAATCAATTAAACTACTTCAAGGAAAATCAACCTTTCATGTTAAATTGAATCCTTCCACGTTTAGAAAATACAACACTAATGCCTGACAAGATGACACACACAAGCCTTAATATACACATTAGAGTTAAGTCACCACTTCTAGCTCTAAGTTAGGATGGTTTATGATGTGATGTGTGTTTTGTTTTATGATGTATTATTTTAGATTGGATGTTAGGGTGTATGCTTTGTAGACTGATAGGCCATTATTAGCTTAATCATGTTTTTAGGGATTATGCTTAAGGGATCTTAAAATAAATGTGAATGCTCTTTTCAAGTTATTTAAATCCTTAAGCATAATCAAGTTAGACAGTGGGCTTAGTTACCCATGTGTAGGGTGCTAAGTCCAAATTATAAATACAATTGCTTGGGATTATATGTATATTTAGCTAACCTTTATTTTGTAGGTGTAGTTAGATTTACTTTTCCCACATAAATGTAATTTTTGCAATAGGAATTAGGATTAGTGCTATCGGGCATTAGGATGAGCAGTGGCCAGAAGGCTTTGTATTGGAGTGCCCTGTGATGCCTTTGAAGCAGCACCATTTGAATCAAAGAAGGAACCAAATCAAATGGAGATAAAGAAAGAAGACCCCATAGCATTTAATACAATTATAATTATTCTTTCATACTGCGTTGTATATAAGGGTAGAGCTTCGCTACCCATATTTTTCTCTTGGTTGTATGTACGATACACCAACCTTTTATTCTTTTATGATAGTTTATATAATTTATTTGATGTCATGTTTACATTATGCATCAGGATGGCATGCTTTTCATAGTTTCTTAAATGATTGATGCTTTAATGTGTGGCTTGGATACGATTAATCTCTTAGGACAAAAATATCTTTTTTACCCAACTAATCATTCATAACTAAATTTTAAACAACTCATAACCTCATTATAAAGCCTAAGACATAAATAAGATAATTAAAAGATTTAGCAACCCCTTAGTTGTATGGTTATATGTTTCACATCATGCATGCATATTCTTTCTCTCTTGAACATGAAGGATCTCCATCCTTGCACGATAAAGGAATGCTTGACCTATGTGGGCATCCATTGTGGTGGAGAACACCATCTTCTAACTGATTTGACCCATAACCTATTTCATCATGCATATAGGCATAAGAAATCTTAAAGCCTCTATCAAAATGATGTGTCTAAAATAAAAAAAAATTTGAAAATTTTTTGCATCTATAGATTAAGTCATATGCTCATACCACTCATGCTCTAGTCTCATAAGGAGTGTGTTTAAGACTTTATTCTCTTTCTAATTGAATAACTACCATGGATATCTTGCAATTCATAAAACAAGACTACTTAGTTTTAAAATCATAGGAGGAGTTAACTGGCGGTCACTCCAAGCGATTATAAGTCCAGAAGTCAGATAATTTATTCTCACTTGCACAGGTAAACCCTAATGTCCACCTATCGCTTAGATTTAGGTCACACTTTAGCTCATACTAAAGCTCCCTTGATTTAGGATCCGAGAGAAATATTTCCTTTAGGATACGAGGATAAATCTTCACCTTTAAGCATTCCCACAACCTTATGTTGGTGGATTATAAGCCATAGTAATCTAATAAAATTTTAACTCAAAACATATAAATCTCTTCAACCTCAAAATTATAAAGCCCAACCATAGGATAGATTGGAATGCTCACTAAGCTTCCTAGTATTATGAGCATTTCTTTATTATTTCATTTGGATTCCAGAAATAAGTCTTCTCCTTAAACTTTCCCAATTGATTTTCCAAATACAACTAATCCTTTGATAATCTAACCTTGAAATGTTTGGATATGATAATCATCTACTTTAATCGAGAGTATTCTTAGAAAATTTTATTTGCTAAGATGTAATTTACTATAGAGGCTTGCCTCAATAAGGAACTTAAGAACCTGGTTTAATATAAACCCTACTTTATTCATCCATGTAAAGTAGGGGTAAAATTGCTAATGCTTGAAGACCCATCATACCTTAGGAGTCCTTATTACGTGATTTGGTCCATTGGGGTGATGTCTCTATCTTTTGAGATAGTATCATACCTCTCAATACTGATCACCTAAAAAATATCCCCATACATCCAAAAATAAACAACATAAGGCCCTCTCGTCTTGTTCATTGAATCTTCTCAACATCATCCTTTCTTTTTAGAGTTTGGAGATGTCAATCCTGAAGTAAGCAAGGGTTCTTAGACTCATAATGTTGATACACGGTCAACCAAAACTTTGGATAGTACCAACATCCATAATGTAAAGAGATAATTGTGCTCGGTCATCCCTAGAGTAAGTTTTCATCATGGAATTTAACTCTAAGATATCCTTGAGTGGCATGCCTTCTCTTTAGGTGGTGATCTAAGTATATCTCTAGATCAAGTAAGGCCTTGATTAGAAATTTCCTCATCTCTTAGATAGACAAGGGTGTATATATGCTTACTTAGAAACTTTGTAAGGTGAGCTAGGACATTATAATCATCTCTAGCTTGGTCCTCCATAAGCGTATCCATGGGTGGAGCATCCTGTGGAGGGGCTATCTTCACTAGAACCAATGACTTGCTTACCCTTATCGGTGCTACCTTAGGAGGTAGAACTTTGCCCTTGTGTAAGTTGACTTGACTTCTTGGAATGATGAGCTTGTGGAAAGTTCTACCTTACCAATACCTATAACTTCTCCTATGGGATCCTCAGAGTTAGTTGGCTCCAAGTCAATCTCAAGAGGTGAACCTGATTGATTCAGAGAAGGATAATTCAATTCTAAATCAGAAAGGAAAGGATCAGAACTACAATAGGTAGGATCAGAAAGGTAAACTATGGCTCCCATCTTGTAGTTGTGCTCAAGCTAGTCCTTAAAAGATGTGCAATCCTCTAACACATGGCCTAACATGTGATGGTAGGGGGAATAGCTAGGATCATCACTCTTGCCCACGTCCTCTATCCTCTTAGGCTCTAGTAACTGAAAGTCTGGTTTTGTTTAAGAGATTCTTAAATATTTTCCTAATTACCTCCCTCTTGAATGAATATGGCTTATTCAATCCATCGACAAGAGTAGGTGGAAAGTAACTACCTAGCGATAGATATGAATACGCTGTAGGTAGCTGATGGAAATGGTCATTGTGTAGCAATGGCCGATATGATGGAGGTGGTGGAAGAGGAGGTTACAAAGGAGTTGAGCTTGTAGTCTCTTCTTGAACTCGGCTACATCCTCTATCCACGACACAACTATCCTTGGCTTTTTTCAAACACCTTATGCGGGGCCTAGATGATTGGTCGAGAAAGGAAACAATTTGGCTTCCTCTTGTAGGCTAGCCTTGTTGATTAATTTCTTGAATATTTTGATTAAAGCCCATAAGCATGAAGGAGGCAGCCATGGATGTTCTTAGAATAATAATCTCATGGCATGCGATTTCAGAGATGTAGTTCGCATTTCATGCTCAGGTTGCATCACCTGAGAATGTAATCAACAAGTGATTCATTGAGTTTTTGTTCCTCTGTAATGAGGTTGCCTGTAGTCACCCTCTACTGTGCTCCACCAAACCTCTTGATGAAGAGGTGCTCCAACTCAACAAAGTCTTCAACGAACCATTGGGCAATTAAGTACTAATCAAATGCAACACACTAATGAAAGGAGAAAGAGGTGCATTGCCGTGATACATAAAGGCTCTAATGTGTGTAATATGTTATCGTGGGTTCTCACTGCCATCAAAGATCTTGAAAGATGGTGGCAAACCTAAATAAAATAAAAACTAAATAAAAACCTAAACCTAAAAAATAAACCTAAAAATAAAACCTCAAAATAAATAAATAAATAACCAAAAGCTAAAATAAATAAAATAAAATAAACCCACAAAAAACTAACCCCACTAAAATCCTAAACCTAATCTAAGCACTAAACCCTAAACCTCTAAACCCTAAACCTCTCCCTCCTCCTTCCCTAGAGCCCTCCTAACTGACCTTACCAAAACTCCAAACCTAACTGAGCCATAAACCTAACTCTAGGCTAAACCTCAGCACCCTCTCCCTCCTAACTGACCCTAAAACCTAAAACAAACTCCTCCACTAACTACCTGACTACTCCCCACCCTTAAACCTAAACTCTAAAACCAAACCCTCCTAAACCTAAACTCTAAATCCCAAAACAAATAATAAATTATTAAATAAAATATATAAAATAACATAGTAAACCTAAACCTACTAAACCAAAATAATAAAATAAAATTAAAACTAAAACTAAAGAAAAAACCTAAACTAAACTAAAAAAAATAAATAAACCTAAATAAAACCCTAAATAAAATAAATAACTAAATGTAAAATAAAAATAAAATAAATAAAATAAATAAATAAAACCTAAACCTAAAAATAAACATAAAATAAAACCTTAAAATAAATAAATAAATAAAACATAAAATATTAAACTAAAAAATTAAACCTAAATTAAACAAAATAAAATAAATCTAAACCTAAACTAAAAAATAAACTAAATAAATAAAAATCTAAACCTAAACCCTAAACTAAATAAAATTAACTAAATTAAAAATAAACTTAAACCTAAAAAAAAAATAAACCTAAAAATTAACCTAAAATAAAAACCTAAAATCGAAACCTAAAAAAATAAAATACAAACCTAAACCAAAACCTAAAAAAATAAATAAAACCTAAACCCAAAAAATAAAATAAAAATAAAACTAAACTAAAAAAAATGTAAACCTAAACCAAAACCTAAAATTAAACTAAAATAAAACTTAAAATAAAATAAATACTAAAATAAATAAACTAAACTAAATAATTTAAAATAAACCTAAATAAAATGAAAATAAACTAAACTAAAATAAATAAAAATAAACTAAATAAATCTAAACCATGGTTTTGCTTAATTTTAAAAAAAACTATAAACCTAAACCCTAAACCTAAAAACTACCCTAAACCCTCTCCTACCATAAACTCTAAAACCCTAAAAAACCAGGCCAAACAAACCCTAAACCTACCCTAAACCTAAACTAAAAACCCCAAATCCCCCCTAAATCCACAACCCTAAAGCAAACAAAATCCTAAAAAAAATAAAATAAAAAAATAAACTCAATTAAAATAAACCTAAGCAATCCTAAACCTAAAATAAACTAAAATAAAAAAAAAACCTAAACTAAAATAAATAAACATAACATAATTAAACTACACTAAATAAAAAATAAAATAAACCTAAATAAAATATAAACTAAAGTAAATACAATAATCTAAATAAACTTAAAAACGGTTTACTAATTTAAAAACCCTAAACCCTAAATCTAACTAGCAGAAACCTACCAGTTAACTAAAACCCTAAACCCTAAATCCTAAATCCAAAACCCTACCCCAACCTAAACCCAAACCTAAACCTAAATACCCAACTAAAACTAACCTAAACCTAAACCTAACCCTAAAAACCTAATAACCTAAACCCTAACTAAACCCTAACCCTAAACACTAAAGACCTAATTAAACCTCAAAATAAAATAAAATAAACTCAACTTAATAAACTAAACCTAAAAAAAATAAACTAAAATAAAAAACTAAACTAAAATAAATAAACTAAAACTAATTAAAATTAAAAACAAACCTAATAAAACTAAAATTAAAATAAACTAAAATAAATAAAAAATAAACTATAAAATAAAATAACTATGTTTACTTAATTTTCTTTCAAAAAAAAAAAAAAAAAAACCTAAATCAACCTATAAACCTAAAACCTCATAAACCCTAAAAACCTAAACTAAACCAACCCAAAATACTATAACTAAACCCAAACCACCAAAACCTTCCACTTTAAACTCCAAAAAACCTCTAAAACTAACCCTAAACACTAAAATCCTAAAACTAAACCCTAAACCTACCCTGACCCACCCACCCTACCATAATAAAACTAAAAATAAATACTCTAAACTAAAACCAAAAACCCAAAACTAAATAAACTAAATAAATAAATAATACTAAATTATAAATAAAATATCTAAAATTAAAAAATAAACTAAATAAATAAATAATTTAAATCTAAACCTATGGTTTGCTTAATTTAAAAAACTATAACCTCCACTACCTAATAACCTATATTTATTTAAAAACCCTCCCTAAATCCTAATCCTAAATCAACCTAATCCAACCACACCCTCCTAAAAACTCTAACCAACTGACCCACTCTAAAACCTACCCTGAGTGCAACTAAACCTAAACCTCCCTAACTCACAAAACCTACCCAACCTAACTGACCTACCCTACAAACCTCTATTCCCTAAACCCTCCCTAACCAGACCTAACTAAACTAAACTAAACCATGATCTACTAAAAATAAAATAAAAATAACATAATAAATAAAAAACCTAACACCTAAACTCTCTACCACTAAATAAAACAACACTAAACCTATTAAATACCCTAACTCCCTACACTAAACCCTTTACCCTAAACCTCTATGTCACCCTACCTAATCCTGATCATACATAACTATAAAAAATCAAATTAAACCTAAACCTAAATAAAATAAAACTAAACTAAACTTCTAAACCTAAACCTACCTAAACCTAATAAATAAAATAAAATAAATAACTAAACTAAACAAAATAAATAAATAAACTAAAATAAACTTAATAAATCCTAAATAAAATAAAAATTAAATGAAAAACAAAAATATAATAAACCAAAAATAAAATAAAAACTAAATAAAAACCTTAACCCAAAATATAAACCTAAAAATAAAACCTAAAAATGAATAAAAAATAAAACATAAACCTTAAACTAAAAAAAATCTAAACCTAAAAAAAATAAAATAAAATAGCACTAAACCTAAACTAGAATAAACTAAATTAAAACAAATAAAACCTAAACCTAAACCTAAACTAAAAATAAAACCTAAAATAAAAAATAAACTTAAAATAAAAATCCTAAAACCACTAAAAAATATAAAATAAAAAACATAAATCTAAAAATAAAAAAAATAAAACCTAAGCCTAAAAAATAAAATAAAAATAAAACTAAACTAGAAAGTAAACTTAGACCTAAACCTAAACCTAAACCTAAAATATAAATAAAAAAAGCCTAAACTAAAATAATAAACCTAAATAAATAAACTAAACTAAATAGAAATAAAAAAAACCTAAATAAAAATAAAAATAAAATAAACTAAAATAAATAAAAATATACTAAAAATATATAAAAACCTACTGATTTACTTAATTTAATAAATAAATAAAACCCTAAAACCTAAAATTAACCTAAACCTTACCCAAAGCCTAAAGCTGAAGCCTAAAACCCAAAACCTAACCCTACCATACCCTAAACCCTAAGCCCTAAACCCTAACCCAAAACCTAAACCTATAACTAAAACTAAAATAAAATAAAAAAAATAAATGAAAATATAATAAAATAAACTTTAACTAAAACCTAAACCTAAAAAAAAATAAAGAAAAAATAAAACTAAACTAAATTAAATTAATAAACTTAAACTAAACTGAAAATAAAATAAAATAAATTAAAAACCTAAATAAAATCACCTAAACATAAAATAAAATTAAATAAAATAAAAAAATAAATAAAACTTAAAAAGCTAAAAATAAACCTAAAATAAATAAAATAAACCTATAACCTAAACTCAAAAAAAAAACCTAAAATAAATAAAAAACCTAAACCTAAACCTAAACTAAAATAAATAAACCTAAACTAAAATAAACTAAACCTAAAACTAAACTAAATAAAAAAATAAGCTAAAAATAAACCTAAACCTAAACTAAAAAATA
This sequence comes from Cymbidium sinense, assembly GCA_021442155.1. Taxonomy (NCBI): domain Eukaryota; kingdom Viridiplantae; phylum Streptophyta; class Magnoliopsida; order Asparagales; family Orchidaceae; genus Cymbidium; species Cymbidium sinense. The sequence continues at coordinate 79,786 of JAKCPB010000050.1, read as the reverse complement.
AAACCTAAAAATAAACCTTAAATGAAAACCTAAAACCTAAACCTAAAAAAATAAAATAAAAACATAAACCTAAACCCAAATAAAACCTAAACCTTAAACCTAATAATTGTTGGCTTAATTAGCCTCACGTTCAATTTGATTAATTTTGATGATAACAAACAAATGCTTGGATGTTCTAATGAATATTTTATGTGTTTAATATATCAATTGCTAATTACATATCCAATACATCTACAAATTGTTAGAAGAAATTGCAAGAATAAAAGAATGAAAGGGATAATGTGCTCATGATTTTAGGTTATATGACTATTCATGAGTTCTTTGGCATGAATCAATTTGCTCACAACCTAACATACTATTTTAATGAGGTTAATTTGTATAAATATTTATTTAATTAACATTCAATTATATGTCTACATAGCAATAAAATTGTCAAAGTAATAAATGATCATAACTATTAAGTATAATTATTTTATTTACTTAATATAATTAGGTATTTTAATTTAATTTGCTGGTTATATGATAACTAACATATTTATGATTATATATAAATTATATCATAATAAATATCACATGTCAAAATTAACAAAAATATATAAAATTTTGTATTTTAGCCAAAGTCATTGTTCAATCAAAGAATTCATATCTGATTTTATCTCCATCAGTTCCTTGATTTTTCCTTTAAATTAAGTGGTTACATGACCCACTTGGCATTAAAATTGAATTTATTATAATTTTTAAACATTACTTGATTTTAATAATGGATGCATGCTACATGCTTTGAATATATTAAGAGCTACATGTGATTACTTTTGACTTTCCCATGTGAATAGCCGAATTTTGCTGCTAAATTTAATATTTGTTTAATATAAATTATATTTTTATTGAATATTAAATTATCACATGATAGCATGAGGTTGTATAATATATTTCTTTGAAATAATTTTTAAATGACCTTCTTGCCTATAAATAGCCCTCATTCTCTTGAAAGCATCCCTCATTCAAAATTCAAAATCTCTCCAGCAAATCTAAGAAAATCTCTTAAATGTTCTTTCCAAGTGTTCTCCAAATATTGCAAGATCAAATCCTTGGTTTGGAAGCTTCAACATCTTCAACAAACAAGCCTTTTAAATTACTTGAGTTTGTTTTCTTGATCTTAATACTTCTTAGTTGTTCATGCTATTTTCACCATCTATTTCTTCTTTCTAATTTATACTTTGGTGGATTAGTCTTTGAATATTGGTTTTCACATCAAAGCTTCTCAATCATTGTGAAAACTCTTGTGATAATTTGTAGGATCTATTTCAACTTGCTGAAATTTTAGCTTCCTACAAATTTCTTTTGTTTCTTGAAATATTTCTTCTTTGGTCTTATTTTGAATGATCATTTATTCTTAGATCTATTTTAAGCATTTTAAAATAAATTATTGTGCTGAAATTATTTTCATATTTTCTAGATCTCTCTTTTAATTGAAAGCTTACTAGCCAACTTAGATCTATCATATACTTATTTTTTTTTATTTTGTGATCATTAGCATTAATTGAAAGAATCTTTTTGGTTAAAAAAAAAAAAAAAATTACTCCTTGCTGAAATTTATCTTATCATGAAAAAGAATATTGTGAATTTATTTTGAAATCATTTTGTATTATTCTACAAATTATAATAACTTAAACATCCTAGTAAGATCACTTTAAGATATTTATTTTTATTAAAATTTTTTGAGTTGTAAAGTGATCATTTATAAGTTGTGAGATCACTTTTTTGATTTCTTGGTATATTTGTGAGATTTACTTTATCAAAATTTATTATTTTGTATTGTAAAATTTATTTTGGGGTTGTACTATAAGAGTACATATTGTTGTAGGGGTTGTACTTGCCCTATAGGAGAGTACTGTAAACCATTTTCATTTAATGGATTCTAGCCATGGCTGGCTGGGCGTAGGCTTGGGGTTTAACCAAGAAAATCATGCCTCTTGTCTCTATTTACTTTATTGTATTTTTATTTTCATTTAGAATTATATCTTATCATTATAAAATCAAAATCTATTTTCTATTTAAAATTAAAATTTAAGTTTTGAAAATTTTAATATTACCCAATTCACTCTTGGTTAAATAGTGTCTCACAATAATAAATAATAAAACCTAAACCTAAAAATAAAATAAAATAAAAGTAAAATAAAAGAAACATAAACCTAAACCTAAACATAAAAAAATAAACTAAAATAAATAAACTAAATTAAATAAAAATAAAAGATAAACCTAAATAAAAATATAAAATAAATTAAATAAACTAAATAAACCTAAACCTACCAGTTTACTTAATTTTAAATAAAAGAAACCCTATACCCTAAACTTTAAACACTAAATCCTAAATAAACCCAAACTAAAAAACCCTAAACCCAAATCCAAACCTAAACTAACCAACCTAAACACTAAATCCACAAACCCCAAATATTAAACCCTAAAACTAACCTAAACCCTAAACCCAAAAAACTCTAAACCTAAACCTTAAACCTAATCTAACACCAAACCCTAAGCATAGGGGTATCAAAAATTGACCCAACATGATAACTCTACACAAACCCGACTTGAAAAATCTAGGCTCGAGTTGATGCAAATAAAAGGGTTGAATAAAATACATTTGATTTTTTTGGTTTAAACCAACTCAAAATTGACTTGATTTTGACATGAATTTGACTAGAAATTGACCCAATTTTTACACATGAACCTGATTTTGACTCAATTTTGACTTAAAAAATAAATAAATGTTTGAGTCATGTTGCGTCCTCATTGAAATCGTTAGGTTTGAAGTTTTGACACGATTAATAAAATGAGGTCAACCATTCAGGTCAAATTAAATAACCCAACATAGACTTGACACACTAAAAAGCTAACCCTAAACCCTAAACCTAAACCTAATAAAATAAAACAAAATTAATAATAATAATAAAACTAATAATAAATTAATAACTAATAATAATACTTAACTAAAACTAATAAAATTAACTAAATAAATAATTATACAACTAATAATAGACCTAAAAACTAAAATTAATAAAAAAACTAAAACTAATTATAATATAAAACTAAAATAAAATCATTAAACCTAAACAAATAAAATAAAAATAAAATAATAATAATAAATAATAAACTAATAAAAACTAATTAATAATAATAATAATAATAATAATAATAATAAGTAACTAATAATAATAGTAATAATAGTAATAATAAACTAATAAAATAATAAAACCAAAACTAAACTAATAAACCAAATGATAAGTATAAAACTAAATTAAACAAAATAAAACCTAAAACCTAAAAATAACTAAAAAAACTAAAACCAATAAAACTAAGACTAAGAATAACTAATAAAACTAATAAAATAAAACTAATAAAACCCAAAACTAAAATAAACACTAAAAAATAAATAAACAATAAAATAAAAATTAACTAAATTAATAAACAAAACTAAGTAAAATAAAACCAAAACTAAAAATAAACTAAAAAACTCTAAACCATAATAACCCCAATAATCCAAAATAAACACTAAACCTAAACCAATTAAAAAAACAAAAATAATAACTAAAATAATAAAATAATAATAAACTAAATGAATTAAACCTTAAAAAAATATAATAAAAGATAGTAGACTAAACATAATAATAATAAACTAAACTAACTAAATGACTAAACTACTGGATTGTTTTGTTAAAAGAAAAAAACCCTAAATCTAAACATTAAATCTTAAACCCTAACCCTAAAAGCCCTAAAACCTAAACCCTAAACTAACATTAAACCACTAAACCCTAAACCCTAAAACCTAAATACTGGCTAAACTAAAACCTAAATATAAAAAAAATAAATAAAACTAAATAAAATAAATAATAAATTAAAATAAAACCTAAACTAAACCTAAACCTAATGCTGGAATAAAAAACCTAAATAAAATAAAACTAAACATAAAATAAAATAAAATAAACTAAAATAAAATAAAATACAAACTAAATAAAAAAGGCTAAAAAATAAACCAAAAAATATAAAAATAAAACTAAACTACCTAAAAAAAAAATAAACCTAAAATAAAATAAAATAAATAAAATTAAATCAATCTAAACTAAATTAAAATGAATAAAACCTGAGCCTAAACTTAAAATAAACTAAACCTAAACCTATACTAAAATAAAGAATAAGAATAAAGCTAAACCTAAATTGAAATTAAACCCAAAAATAAACCTAAAATAAAACCTAAAACCTAAACCTAAAAAATAAAACTAAAATATAAAAATAAACTCACTAAAATTAAACCTAAAATAAAATAAATAAAATAAAAGCATAAACTAAAATAAATAAACCTAAAAATAAAATAAACTAAACTAAATCAAGATAAAATTAACCTAAATAAAAAATAATAAAAAAGTAAACTAAAATAAATAAAATAATAATATCTAAATAAATTTAAGTCTTTACAATTTTTTTTTTTAAAATCCTTCAACCCTAAATCTTAAACCTACTTAAAAATACCCTGACCTAAACTATAACCTAACTAAAGACCCTAAATCTTATATAAAAATTTAAAATAAACCCTAACCCTAAATCCTAAACCCAGAAAAACTAAACTCTAAACTGTTTTGCTTAATTTAAAAAACCACTGACCCTACCTGGCCCCCACACTACACCTACCTGCAAAACTAACCCACTCACCCAAACCACTAAGGCTGATATGACACTGATCACTAACTAACTATGACCTCCTCCCAAACAAATCTTCTCTAAACCCTAAATCCTAAACCTAATGAACTAACCACTCTACCCTGATGTAACACTAAATAAAACCAAAATAGTAAATAGAACCTGACATAAATAAAATAAATAATAAAATAATACTCACACTTAAACCTATATATTATAAAAATAAAACTAAACTAAGATAAAATTAATAAACCTAAACAAACCCTACACATGTAAACCCATCATAAATCCTTCAAATAAATACCCAACATTACCTAAACCCTCTATCCTAAACCATAAACCTAAAACCAAAACCCTAAAACTAAACCCTAAACCCTAAACCTAAAACCCAAGATAAACCCTAAAACTAAAACTAAACCCTACCCTAACCATAATAAAGAAACACTAAAAGCCTAAAACCTAAAATCGAAAAATAAAAATAAATAAATAAACTAAACTAAATAAAATAAATAAAATAAATAAATAAAATAAAATAAAATAAAAAAAATAAAACCTAAAACTAAAAAAAATAAAATAAATAAATAAAATAAAACTAAATAAAAATTAACTAAAACTAAACTAGAGAAAATAAAATAATCCTAAAATAAAACCTAAATAAAATAAACCCAAATGAAAATAAAATAAAATAAACCTAAAATAAAATAGAATAAAACTAAATAAAAAAACCAAAATATACTTAAAAATAAAATAAAATAAATAAAACTATAAACTTAAACCTAAACTAAAATCTAAACCTAAAATAAATAAAATAAAATAAACCTAAACTAAAATAAAATAAAATAAAACCTAAACCTAAATAGAACCTTAACCCTAAACTAAATAAAATAAAATAAACTAAAAATAAACTGAACTAAAAATTAAACTTAAAAATAAATTTAAAATAAAACCTAAAACCTAAACTAAAAATAAAATAAAACCTAAAGCTAAACCTAAAAATAAAAATAAATCCTAAACCTAAAAATAAAAATAAAATAAAACTAAAATAAAAAAATAAGCGTATGAAAACCAAATAAACTATATTAAAAAAACCTAAACAAAAATAAATAGACCAAAAAAATAAAATTAAAAACCTAAATAAAAATAAACTAAAATAAATAAAAAATAAACTAAATAAACCAAAACCAGTTTACTTAATTGGTTAAAAAACCCTATAAACCCTAAATCCACAAAACTCCTTAACATTAAACCAGAAACCCATACTAAACCTTAAATCTTAAACCTAAACCTTAAACCTTAAACCTAAAATAAACCCTAAACCCTAAACCTGCCTCTGACCTTAAAATCTTAAAACTACCCTAAACCCTAAAACTACCCTACTCACCCACTCCTTTACCTAAGATCACTCTCTAAACTATACCATCATAAAGCTAACTGATACCACACCTCTGACCTTAAATCTCACCCTCCCTGAGCCATAAATTAATACACCCTGGGCCTCTATAAAAATATCTACCTGAATCCACACTACTAAATCCTCTACACTACACCTCCTCCCCAAACTAAATAAATTCTCCAACCTCCCTATAAATACCACACCTTGATAACCTCTAAATCTCACCAAGCCAAACTGAACAGGCCACACACCTCCCTGAGTAACCCACATCCCAACTAAAAACCCTATGCTAAACCTCCACACCTAAATTAAATCCTAACCTAATCCTAAACTAAATAAATAAAAGCCTAAATAAAGAATAAATAAATAAAATAAAAAATGAATTAAATAAACCTAAACCTAAAATAAAATAAAATAAAATAAAAGTAAAACTAAAATAAAATAAATGAAAACCTAATCTAAACTAAAATAAAAATAAACTTGGAATTAAAACCATAATAAAATAAAACTAAATGTAAATTAAAATAAAATAAACCTAAATGAAACAAATGAAAATTAAATAAAACATAAACCTAAAAAAATAAACTTAAAAATAACTTAAAATAAATAAAAATGAAAACCTAAACCCTAAACTAAAATAAGCTAAACTGAAATAAAATTAAAATAAACCTAAACCAACTAAAATTAACTAAACCTAAGAAAATTAAATAAAAGCTATAAACCCAAATAAATCCTAAAACCTAAATCCTAAACCAAAACCTACAACCCTAAACCCTAACACTAAACCCACAACCTAAACCCCAAAATAATAAACCCTAAAACCCTAAACCCTAAATCATAATCCTAAATCCTAAACCCTAAACCCCAAATCATAAACCTAAACCTAAAATAACTAAATAAATTATAAAATAAACCTAAACCCAAAAACCTAATAAACCTAAACCTAAACCTAATTTCTAAGAATGGGTCGAACCTTGACGGTAGGAACATCACCGTACCGGGCTCTGTAGATCTAGCGAAGGATGAGGTGGTAGTTATTGTAGTGGTGGTGGGGGATCTAAAGGTTATGGTGGATATGGAGGTAGTGGTTGGGTAGTGGTGGTTATGCATGTGGGAGGAGCGAAGGAGGTTATAACCGTAGTTGTGGTAGAGGAGAGATCGAGAATATGATGGTGGATCCGCCTGAGAGGCCGGGGTGGTTCTAATGGGAACTAGAGATACTAAAAGATACTGATCCTTAACTGTCTTTCTGGTTGAGGAGTTCTAGTTATCTAGGGTTTTATTTACTCTATGGTGCTAATTTTTATCTATGTCATCACTTATGTCTTAGAAAACTTGTGTTACTTGGTTGATGAAATTAAAAAGAAGAAATATTGAATCTTAATTTATTCTCTCTCAAAAAAAACCAAAAACCCTAGACACTAAACTAAAACCTAAACCCAAAATTTTAAAAAAAACCTAAACCTAAAATAAAATAAAATAAACCTAAACCAACACTAAAATAAATAAAACCTAAACCTAAACCTAAACCAAAACAAGATAAAATAAAAATACTAAAATAAACTTAAACTAAAACTAAAAATAAAATCCTAAAATAAACCTAAAATAAAAACCAAAAACCTAAACCTAAAAAAATAAAATAAAAACATAAACCTAAACCTAAAAAATAAAATAAAAATAAAACTAAACTAAAAAATAAACATAAACCTAAACCTAAACATACAAAATAAACTAAAATAAAAAACCTAAGTTAAATTAAATAAACATAAAATAAATAAACTAAACTAAATAAAAATAAAAAATAAACCTAAATAAAAATAATAAAATAAAATAAAACAAAATAAATAAAAAATAAACTAAATAAACTAAATAAACCTAAACCTAGAAGTTTACTTAATTTTTTTAAAAACCTTTAAACTAACTAAACCCTAATCCCTAATCAAAGCTCCTAAACTAAACCCTAAAATAATGGACCCTGGCTTTATTACAACCCTACAAAAAAAAGCCTGCCTACCCTAAACCCTAAACCCAGTTAAAATTAAAAAAACTCTGACCCTAAACTCTAAACCCTACCATAAATCCTAAAGCCTAAACCCTACACCCTACCCTGGGCCCTACCCTAAACCATAAACTCAAACCTAAACCCTGGGCCACACCCTAATCCCAAAACCCCAAACCCTAAATCTTCCCTAACCCTAAACCTAAAACCAAGTCAAACTAAACTAAATAAAACCTACAAATAAAATAAATAAAAACACTAAATAATAAAATAAAATAAAACTAAACTAAACAACCTAATAAACATAAACCTAAACCTAATAATAAGATAAAATAAAATAAATAAAACTAAACAAAAACTAAATAAAACCTGTAAACTAAATATATATAACTAAAATAAAATGCCTAAACATAAACAAAAATAAATCTAAAATAAAATAAAAACTAAACTAAATAAAAAACTAAACCTAAAAAAATAAACCTAAAAATAAAACCTTAAAAGAAATAAAAAATAAAACATAAACCCTAAAATAAAAAAAAAACTTAAACCTCAAATAAACAAAATCAAATAAACTTAAACCTAAACTAAAATAAATAAAACCTAAACCTAAAATAAATTAAACCTAAACCCTAAACTAAATAAAATAAAATAAACTAAAAATAGACATAATCCTAAATTAAAAAATAAAACCTAAAAATAAACCTAAAATAAAAACCTAAAATCTAAACATGAAAAAATAAAATAAAAACCTAAACCCAAACCTAAAAATAAAAAATAAAACCTAAACTTAAAAAATAAAATAAAACTAAAACTAAATAAACCTAAATAAATATAAAAAATAAACCTAAATAAAAATAAATAATAAAATAAATAAAAAATAAACTAAATAAACCTAAACCTTCTTTTGTATTTAATCTAAAAAACCCTAAAACTAACCCTAAACTCTAAACTTTGAAATTATAACCCAAAACCCTAAACCCTAAACCCAAAACCTTAAACCCTAAGCCCTAAATGCTACCCTAAACCCTAAACCCTAAACCCTAAAAAAATAAACTTAAAAATATAACTTAAAAATAAATAAAAATGAAAACCTAAACCCTAAACTAAAAAATAAGCTAAACTGAAATAAAATTAAAATAAACCTAAACCTAAACTAAAATTAACTAAACCTAAGAAAATTAAATAAAAAATATAAACCTAAATCAAATCCAAACCTTAAACCCTAAATCCTAAAACCTAAACCTACAACCCTAAACCCTAAACACTAAACCCTAACCCTAAACTTAAACCCCAAAATAATAAACCCTAAAACCCTAAACCACAAATCATAATCCTAAATCCTAAACCCTAAACCCCAAATCATAAACCTAAACTAAAATAACTAAATAAATTATAAAATAAACTAAACCCAAAACCTAATAAACCTAAACCTAAACCTAATTTCTAAGAATGGGTCAGACTTGTGACAGGAACATCACCACAAGTGTAGATCTAGCGATGGAGGCGAAGGCGGAGGTGGTAGTTATTGTAGTGGTGGTGGGGGATCTAAAGGTTCTGGTGGATATGGAGGTGGTGGTTGGAGTAGTGGTGGTTATGCATGTGGGAGGAGCGAAGGAGGTTATAACCGTAGTTGTGGTAGAGGAGAGATCGAGAATATGATGGTGGATCCCTACTGAGAGGCCGGGGTGGTTAATGGGAACTAGAGATACTAAAGAGCGGATCGATCTACATGGCTGTCTTTCTTGAGAGGCAGTTCTAGTTAGGGTTTTATTTACTCTATGGGTGCTAATTTTTTATCTATGTCATCACTTATGTCTTAGAAAACTTGGTGTGTTACTTGGTTGATGAAATTAAAAAAGAAATATTGAATCTTAATTTATTCTCTCTCAAAAAAAAAAACCCTAGACACTAAACTAAAACCTAAACCCTAAACTTAAAAAAAACCTAAACCTAAAATAAAAATAAAATAAACCTAAACCTACACTAAAATAAATAAAACCTAAACCTAAACCTAAACCAAAACAAGATAAAATATACTAAAATAAACTTAAACTAAAACTAAAAATAAAAACTAAAATAAACCTAAAATAAAGACCTAAAACCTAAACCTAAAAATAAAATAAAAAACCTAAACCTAAAATAAAATAAAATAAAATAAAACTAAACTAAAAAAATAAACATAAACCTAAACCTAAACATACAAAATAAACTAAAATAAAACCTAAGTTAAATTAAATAAACATAAAATAAATAAACTAAAATAAATAAATAAAAAATAAACCTAAATAAAATAATAATAAAATAAAACAAAATAAATAAAAATAAACTAAATAAACCTAAACCTAGAGTTTGCTTAATTTTTTTAAAAAAAACTTTAAGCACTACCCTAAACCCTAATCCCTAAATCCTAAAGCCTAAACCCTGAGCCCTAAACCCTAAAACTAAACCAACTTTAAATTGCAAACAATAAAAAAAAACTGCCCTAAAAGCTAAACCTTAATTAAATAAAAAAAACTCTGACCTACTCTGGCATGAGCCCTAAACCATAAATCCAGCCTACCCTAAACACTAAACCCTAAACCTAAAGCCCTAAACCTAAACCCTACCATAAACTCAAAACCTACCCTATAAACCCTGATCCCCAAACCCCTAAATCTTGGGCCCTGGGCCTAAAACTAAAACCAAGTCACTAAATAAATAAACACAAATAAATAAATAAAACGACCTAAATAAAATAAAATAAAATAAACTACTAAACATAAACCTAAACATAAACATAAACCTAAACCTAATAATAAGATAAAATAAATAAATAAAACTAAACAAAAAACTAAATAAACCTAAAACTAAATTATATATAAACTAAAAATAAAATGCTACATAAACAAAAAATAAACCTAAAACAATATAAAAACTAAACTAAATAAAAACCTAAACCTAAGAAATAAACCTAAAAATTAAAACCTTAAAAGAAATAAAAAAACCTAAACCTTAAAATAAAAAAAAAACTTAAACCTCAAATAAACAAAATCAAATAAACTTAAACCTAAACTAAAATAAATAAACCTAAACCTAAAATAAATTAAACCTAAACCCTAAATAAAATAAAATAAACTAAAATAGACATAATCCTAAATTAAAAATAAAACCTAAAAATAAACCTAAAATAAAACCACAAAATCTAAACATGAAAATAAAATAAAAACCTAAACCCACCTAAAAAAAAATAAACCTAAACTTAAAATAAAATAAACTAAACTAAAATAAACCTAAATAAATATAAAAATAAATAAATAAAAATAAAATAAATAAAATAAATACTATAACTAAATCTAAACCTTTTGTTTTAATCTAAAACCCTAATGACCTAAACTCTAAACTTTGATTATCCCAAACCCTAACCCTCCCACCTAACCACTAAGTGCTGCGCACCATGGGCCTGACCCCCTGACCACTACCCAACCACCCCTAAACCTAAATGCTGGGCGTTACTCTGCAAACCCTAACACCACCAAGGCCCTGGGCCCACTGAGGCCCTGACCCTTAAACAGGCCACTGCTGACCCTGCCACTCCACTAGGCCTTGACCGTGGGCTTAACACAAGATCCTAAACCTCTGGCTGGCCTGACCTGGGCCCCTGGGCCCTCCCTAAACCCTAAAGATCTTAAACCCACTCCCACCACAAACTTAAAACCTAATCCTAAAATAAAATTAAAATAAAATGATGAATAACTAAACCTAAATAAAATAAAAATTTAATAAATATAAACCTAAACCTAAATGTAAAATAAAATAAATAAATAAAAAATAAACTAAAATAAAATAAGTAAAAACCTAAATTAATCTAAAAAGATAAAATAAATCTAAGAATAGAGAACCTAAACAAAATAAAAACAAAAAAAAAAAAAAATTAACCTAAATTAAATTAAAATAAAAACTAACCTAAAACCTAAACCTAAAAAATAAACCTAAAAAATAAATTATAAATATAACCTAAACCTAAACTAAAAAAAAAACTTAAACCTAAAATAGAAAATTAAAAAAAATCTAAACCTAAACTAAAATAAACTAAACTGAAATAAATAAAACCTAATCTTAAACCAAAAATAAATAAAACCTAAACTGAAACCTAAACCTAAAATAAACTAAATCTAAACCCTAAACTGAATAAAACAAAATAAACTAAAAAAAAACCTAAACCTATACTAAGAAAACCTAAAATAAACCTAAAATAAAATCTAGAACCTAAATGTAAAAAAACTAAAATAAAACCTAAACCTAAAATTAGAAATAAAAATAAAATCTAAACCTAAAAAATTAAAATAAAAAAATACAACTCACTAGAAAATAAACCTAAACCTAAACCTAAACCTAAAAAATAAACTAAAATAAATAAAATAAACTAAATACAAAATATGTAGTGATCCTAAATAAAATAAAAATAAAGTAAACTAAAATAAATAAAAATAAAGTAAATACTAAATGAACCTAAACCTGTCGGGTTGAATCTAAAGGGAAACTAAATCCAATCTTAAACTCTAAGCTTAAACCCTAAACTGAACCCCACTAGGCCCAAACCCTAAATCTTAAACCCTAAACCACAGACCCTAAACCACTGACCCTAAACCACAAACTAAAGCATAAACCATAAATTCTTAAGCCAAACCTAAGAGCCCCAGTTGAAACCCTGACCTAAACCCTGGCCAAGATCCTACAAATCCCAGACCCTAAACCTGCACCCAACATTAGACCCAAACCTAAACCCAGATCACAACCATGAGCCCTAAAAAAAAAAAACCTAAACCCTAAACCCTGACCTAAACCTTAAACCCTAAAAGAATAAACCCTAAAACCCACAAACCTAAACCCTAAAACCATAACCCTAAAGTGAAAACACTAAAAGCCTAAAAACCTAAATCGAAAAATAAAATAAATAAATAAAAACTAAAACTAAATAAAATAAATAAAATAAAATAAAATAAAATAAAATAAAATAAAAATATAAACTAAAACCTAAACCTAAACTTAAAAATAAAATAAAATAAAAAATAAAAACTAAACTAAACAAAAATTAATAAAAACTAAAACTAAACTAGAAAATAAAATAATCCTAAAAATAAAAAACCTAAATAAAATAAAACCCAAATGAAAAATAAAATAAAATAAACCTAAAATAAAATAGAATAAAACTAAATAAAACCTAAACCAAAATATACTTAAAAATAAAACCTAAAATAAATAAAACTATAAAACTTAAACCCTAAACTAAAAAAAAATCTAAACCTAAAATAAATAAAATAAAATAAACGTAAACTTAAACTAAAATAAATAAAACCTAAACCTAAACCTAAAATAAACAACCTTAACCTAAACTAAATAAAATAAAATAAACTAAAATAAACTGAACTAAAAAATTAAACTTAAAAATAAATTTAAAATAAAAACCTAAAACCTAAACGTAAAAAAATAAAATAAAAACCTAAAGCTAAACCTAAAAATAAAAAATAAATCCTAAACCTAAAAAATAAAATAAAATAAAACTAAAATAAAAATAAAGCGTGTAAGCTGAGAAAACCTAAAAAATAAACTATATTAAAAAAAACCTAAACAAAAATAAAATGGACCAAAAAAAAATAAATTAAAATTAACCTAAATAAAAATAAACTAAAATAAATAAAAAAATATAAATAAACCAAACCTACCCAGGTTTAATTGGTTAAAACCCAAAACCCTATGGCTAAAATAAATCCTAAAACCTAAACCTTAAACATTAAAGTAAAACCCATGGCTAAACCTTAAATCTTAAAACCTAAAAAGAAACCCTAAAAAACCCTAAACCCTGGCTAAACCTTAAATCTTAAATCCTAAACCCTAAACCCTACGTAGCTAACCCTAACCCAACTCTTAAACCCTAAAACGACCCAAAATGTAAAACCCAAACTCACAAACTAACCTAAAATAAATCATAGCACCTAAGACTACCACTGAGACCCAACCTGACAGGCTGGCTCTGGGCCCTAGGCCCTGAGCCATGGGCGTTAAATCACAGGCACTGAGCCTGGACCTGGGCTACTAATCCACTATGATCACAGGCTTGCAACTGATCCTGAGCCCTGGGCCTTGGCCTAGGCCACAGCCACAAAACAGGCCCTCTCTAAATGGATTCTGACCACTAGGCCACAGGCCCTGGGCCAAGAATGGGCCCTGGGCCAGGTGACCCTGGGCCCTAAAATCTCAGGAGCCAAGGCAACACTGGGCCACTGACCCAACCCTGGGCCACTAAAGGCTCTGAGCACAACATACCCTGGGCTCTAAAACCCTGAGCCCTAAATGCAACTACCCTAAACCCTAAATGGGTAAAATCCTAAAACCTGATCCTAAACTAGATAAATAAAGGCCAAACTAAATAAATAAATAAGATAAAAATCTGGATTAAAACATAAACCTAAACCTAAAATAAAATAAAATAAAGATAAAATAGAAACTAAAATAAAATAAAAAAAACCTAATCTAAACTAAAATAAAATAAACTTAAGAATTAAAACCATAATAAAATAAAACTAATGTAAATTAAAATAAAATAAACCTAAAAACAAATGAAAATTAAATAAAAAACATAAACCTAAAAAAAATAAACTTAAAAAATATAACTTAAAATAAATAAAAAATGAAAACCTAAACCCTAAACTAAAAAAAATAAGCTAAAGAAATAAAATTAAAATAAACCTAAACCTAAACTAAAATTAACTAAACCTGAAAATTAAATAAAGCTATAAACCCTAAATCAGAAATCCTAAACTTTAAACCCTAAATCCTAAACCCTAAACCTACAACAAACCCTAAACACTAAACCACAACCTAAACCTTAAACCCCAAAATAATAAACCTAAAACCCTAAACCCTAAATCATAATCCTAAATCCTAAACCCTAAACCCCAAATCATAAACCTAAACCTAAAGTAACTAAATAAATTATAAAATAAACCTAAACCCAAAACCTAATAAACTAAACTAAACCTAATTTCTAAGAATGGGTGAACCTTGGGTAGGAACATCACCGTCAACCCGGGCTGTAGATCTAGCGATGGAGGCGGGGAGGTGGTGTTATGTAGTGGTGGTGGGGGATCTAAAGGTTCTGGTGGATATGGAGGTGGTGGTTGGAGTAGTGGTGGTTATGCATGTGGGAGGAGCGAAGGAGGTTATAACCGTAGTTGTGGTAGAGGGAGAGATCGAGAATATGATGGTGGATCCCGCTACTCGAGAGGCCAGGGTGGTTCTAATGGGAACTAGAGATACTAAAGAGCAGGCGTCGATCTACTATGGGCTCTTTCTGGGTTGAGACGGTTCTAGTTATCTAGGGTTTTTTATTTACTCTATGGGTGCTAATTTTTTATCTATGTCATCACTTATGTCTTAGAAAACTTGGTGTGTTACTTGGTTGATGAAATTAAGAAAAGAAATATTGAATCTTAATTTATTCTCTCTCAAAAAAAACCAAAAACCCTAGACACTAAACTAAAACCTAAACCCTAAACTTAAAAAAAAACCTAAACCTAAAATAAAAATAAAATAAACCTAAACCAACACTAAAATAAATAAAACCTAAACTAAACTAAACCAAAACAAGATAAAATAAAATACTAAAAAATAAACTTAAACTAAAACTAAAAAATAAAACCTAAAAATAAACCTAAAATAAAGACCTAAAACCTAAACCTAAAAATAAAATAAAAAATTAAACCTAAACCTAAAAATAAAATAAAAATAAAACTAAACTAAAAAATAAACATAAACCTAAACCTAAACCTAAAAAATAAACTAAAATAAAAACCTAAGTTAAATTAAATAAACATAAAATAAATAAACTAAACTAAATAAAAATAAAAAATAAACCTAAATAAAAATAATAAAAAAAATAAAATAAAATAAATAAAAAATAAACTAAATAAACTAAATAAACCTAAACCTGGGGTTTGCTTAATTTTTTTAAAAAAAAACCTTAAGCTAAACTAAAACCACAAAACCCTATTCTAAAGCTAAACCCTCCTAAACCCTAAACTACGGACCCTCTTTGGGTTTATGACCCTAAGAAAACCCTGTGCCTAAACTGGGCCCTGAGCCTTTTAAATTAAAAGGCTGACCCTAGGCTCTGGGCCACAGGCCCTGGGCCATGGATCTGAGCCCTACCTACTGGCCTACCTACCACTGAGCCTAGGCCTGGGCCATGGGCTCAAAAAGGCTGGGCCCTGGGCACTGAGCCCTGATCCCAAGACCCCCAGACCTGATCTTGGGCCCTGGGCCACAACCTAAAACCAAGTCTAAAACTAGGCTAAATAAGACCTACAAGATAAGATAAATAAAAGGCTTGGGACCTTAAAATAAAGATAAAATAAAACTAAACTAAACATGACCTAAACATAACATAAACCTAAACCTAATTAGATAAAGATAAAATAAATAAAACTAAACAAAAATAACTAAATAAAAACCTAAACTAAACTAAAATATATATAAAACTAAAAATAAAATACCTAAACATAAACAAAAAAATAAATCTAAAATAAAATAAAAACTAAACTAAATAAAAAACTAAACCTAAAAAAATAAACCTAAAAATAAAACCTTAAAAGAAATAAAAAATAAAACATAAACCCTAAAATAAAAAAAACTTAAAACCTCAAATAAAGATCAAATAAACTTAAACCTAAAATAAAATAAATAAAACCTAAACCTAAAATAAATTAAACCTAAACCCTAAACTAAAATAAAATAAAATAAACTAAAATAGACATAATCCTAAATTAAAAAAATAAACCTAAAATAAACCTAAAATAAAAACCTAAAATCTAAACATGAAAATAAAATAAAACCTAAAGACCTAAAATAAAATAAAACCTAAACTTAAAAAATAATAAAATAAAACTAAATAAACCTAAATAAATATAAAAATAAACCTAAATGAAATAAATAATAAAATAAATACTAAAACTAATGATTTGATCTAAACCACAAACCAACCTGAGCTCTAAACTTTGATTATAACCCTAAACCCTAGGCCCAAAACCTTGCCCTGGGCACTAGTGCTCTAGCCATGCCCTACTGACCCTGACACTGAGCCCAACCCAGACCACCGCGCCTAATACTGAGTGCTACATTAGACTGACTCTGTGCCCCAGACCCTGGGGCCTGAGGCAGGAGGCAAAGGCTGGCCCTGGGCCCTAATGAATGACTGGGCCTGACACTGGGCCCTGGGCCCAACTCACGTGAGGCTTGGCTAAGATCTGAACTGGGCGGCTAACTGACCTAACCGAGCCACTGGGCCACAGGCCCTAAATCTTGGGCTTTGACCCTGGGCCCCAGACCCTAGGCTTAAACCTGATCCTACAAATAAACCTTAAAGATAAAATGGTAACTAAACTAAATAAAATAAATTTAATAAAATATAAACTAAACCTGAAATGTAATAATAAATAAAAAATAAAAAATAAAATAAAATTAAAACCTAAATTAATCTAAAGATAAAATAAATCTAAGAATGGGGAACCTAAACAAATAAAACAAAAAAAAAAATTAACCTAAATTAAATTAAAATAAAAAACTAACCTAAAACTAAACCTAAAAATAAACCTAAAATAAATTATAAATATAACCTAAACCTAAACTAAAAAAAAAAAACTTAAACCTAAAATAGAAAATTAAAAAAAAATCTAAACCTAAACTAAAATAAACTAAAAGAATAAATAAAACCTAATCTTAAACCAAAAATAAATAAAACCTAAACTGAGCTAAACCTAAAATAAACTAAATCTAAACCCTAAAGATAAAACAAAATAAACTAAAAAAAAAACCTAAACCTATACTAAACAAGAAAACCTAAAAATAAACCTAAAAATAAAAATCTAGAACCTAAATGTAAAAAAACTAAAATAAAAACCTAAACCTAAAATTAGAAATAAAAAATAAAATCTAAACCTAAAAAATTAAAATTAAAATACAACTCAACTAGAAAATAAACCTAAACCTAAACCTAAACCTAAAAAATAAACTAAAATAAATAAACTAAACTAAATACAAATATATAGTAATCCTAAATAAAAATAAAAAATAAAGTAAACTAAAATAAATAAAAAATAAAGTAAATATACTAAATGAACCTAAACTGTCGGGTTTGCTTAATCTAAAAGGAACTTAAAAATCCAATACCTTAAACGTACTCTAGGAAACCCAGGCCCTAGGCCTGCTGAAGGCCCTGGGCCACAAACCCTAAATCTTACCCAAAACCACTGAGCCCTACTGACCCTGACCCTCACTGAGCCTAGGCATGACCATAAATTCTTGGCCCCAGGCCCTTACCCAGGCCCCAGTTGAAACCCTACCCTAGGCCCTGCCAAGATCCTAAATCCCAGGCCCTAAACCTGCGGGACCCAACATTCCACCACCCCACCACTAGATCCAAACCATAAACCCTGAAAACCCTACCCTCTACTGGGCCCTGAGCCCTGGGCCAGGCCACTGAGATAGGCCCTAAACACTAAACCCTACCACCCTCCTACCATGACCTAAACACTAAAAGCCTAAAACCTAAATCAAAATAAAATAAATAAATAACTAAAACTAAATAAAATAAATAAAATAAAATAAAATAATAAAATAAAATAAAATATAAACTAAAACCTAAACCTAAACTTAAAATAAAATAAAATAAAAATAAAACTAAACTAAACAAATTAATAAAACTAAAACTAAACTAGAAAATAAAATAATCCTAAAATAAAAACCTAAATAAAATAAAACCCAAATGAAAATAAAATAAAATAAACCTAAAATAAAATAGAATAAAAACTAAATAAAACCTAAACCAAAATATACTTAAAATAAAACCTAAAATAAATAAAACTATAAAACTTAAACCCTAAACTAAAAAAAATCTAAACCTAAAATAAATAAAATAAAATAAACTAAACTTAAACTAAAATAAATAAAACCTAAACCTAAACCTAAAATATGAGAACCTTAACCCTAAACTAAATAAAATAAAATAAACTAAAATAAAGAACTAAAAATTAAACTTAAAATAAATTTAAAAAATAAAACCTAAAACCTAAGCGTAAAAAAATAAAATAAAAACCTAAAATTTAAACCTAAAATAAAAAATAAATCCTAAACCTAAAAAATAAAATAAAATAAAACTAAAATAAAAAAAAAATAAGCGTAGAAAAACCTAAAAAATAAACTATATTAAAAAACCTAAACAAAATAAATGGACCAAAAAAAATAAAATTAAAATTAACCTAAATAAAATAAAATAAAATAAATAAAATAAACTAAATAAACCAACCTACCTGGGTTTGCTTAATTGGTTAAACCCAAACCCTACATGGTCTAAACCCTAAATCCTAAAACCTAAACCTTACATTAAACCAGTGACCCTGGCTGGCGCCTTAAATCTTAAACCTCCTTACCCCAGGCCACTAAATCCCTAGGCCACTCTGAGCCCTCTGACCAGAAATCTTAAATCCTGAGCCCTAGGCCTAACCACTGAAGCCCAACCCCTCTTGGCTCTTACTAACACAACCTAAGATCATAAACTGGCTCTAAACTGACCTGAGCCATAAATCATAAAGGCTGAGCTGATACCCTCCCTTAACCTAACCACAGGCACTCTGGGCCCTACCACTGCCATAAACATTAAATCCTACTACCCTGGACCCTAAAACTAACACTAAATATCTAAACATAATCCTACTTGACTGATCTAGGCCCTGACCTAGCCCTAACACTGGGCCACTGACCCTAGGCCCCCAGGCTCTAAATGGGCTAAGCCTAAACCTAAAACCCTAGGCCATGATCTAACTGACCTAAACCCTAAATCTCAAAGAGCTGAGCCACTAAACCCTAAACACTAAACCCTAGGCCACAGGCTGGGCCACTAGGCCCTGGGCAAAACAGGTACTCTAACCCTACCCTGAGTAACCCTAAACCCTAAACCCTAAATCATAAAATCTAAAACCTGATCCTAAACTAAATAAATAAAGAGCTTAAACCTAAATAAAAGAAAATAAATAAAATAAAATCAATTAAACATAAACCTAAACCTAAAATAAAATAAAATAAAAGTAAAACTAAAATAAAATAAATGAAACCTAATCTAAACTAAAATAAAAATAAAAAAACCATAATAAAATAAAACTAAATGTAAATTAAAATAAAATAAACCTAAAATGAAACAAATGAAAATTAAATAAAAACATAAACCTAAAAAAATAAACTTAAAAATATAACTTAAAAATAAATAAAAATGAAAACCTAAACCCTAAACTAAAAAATAAGCTAAACTGAAATAAAATTAAAATAAACCTAAACCTAAACTAAAATTAACTAAACCTAAGAAAATTAAATAAAAAAGCTATAAACCCTAAATCCGAAATCCTAAACCTTAAACCCTAAATCCTAAAACCTAAACCTACAACCCTAAACCCTAAACACTAAACCCTAACCCTAAACCTTAAACCCCAAAATAATAAACCCTAAAACCCTAAACCCTAAATCATAATCCTAAATCCTAAACCCTAAACCCCAAATCATAAACCTAAACCTAAAGTAACTAAATAAATTATAAAATAAACCTAAACCCAAAAACCTAATAAACCTAAACCTAAACCTAATTTCTAAGAATGGGTCGAACCTTGACGGTAGGAACATCACCGTCAACCAGGCTCAGTGTAGATCTAGCGATGGAGGCGAAGGCGGAGGTGGTAGTTATTGTAGTGGTGGTGGGGGATCTAAAGGTTCTGGTGGATATGGAGGTGGTGGTTGGAGTAGTGGTGGTTATGCATGTGGGAGGAGCGAAGGAGGTTATAACCGTAGTTGTGGTAGAGGAGAGATCGAGAATATGATGGTGGATCCCGCTACTCGAGAGGCCAGGGTGGTTCTAATGGGAACTAGAGATACTAAAGAACGGCTGATCTGATCTACTGCCTATGGAACTGTCTTTGCAGTTGAGACGGTTCTAGTTATCTAGGGTTTTTTATTTACTCTATGGGTGCTAATTTTTTATCTATGTCATCACTTATGTCTTAGAAAACTTGGTGTGTTACTTGGTTGATGAAATTAAAAAAAGAAATCTTGAATCTTAATTTATTCTCTCTCAAAAAAACCAAAACCCTGACACTAAACCTAAAACCCTAAACTTAAAAAAAAAACCTAAACCTAAAATAAAAAAATAAAATAAACCTAAACCAACACTAAAATAAATAAAACCTAAACCTAAACCTAAACCAAAACAAGATAAAATAAAAATACTAAAATAAACTTAAACTAAAACTAAAAAATAAAACCTAAAAATAAACCTAAAATAAAGACCTAAAACCTAAACCTAAAAAAATAAAATAAAAACATAAACCTAAACCTAAAAATAAAATAAAAAATAAAACTAAAGATAAAAATAAACATAAACCTAAACCTAAACATAAAAAATAAACTAAAATAAAAAACCTAAACTAAATTAAATAAACATAAAATAAATAAACTAAACTAAATAAAATAAAAATAAACCTAAATAAAAATAATAAAATAAAATAAAATAAAATAAATTAAAAATAAACTAAATAAACTAAATAAACCTAAACTGGGGTTTACTTAATTTTTTTAACCTTTAAGCATTACTAAACCCTAAAACCCTAAATCCAAAGCTGAAAACCCTAAACCCTAAACCCTAAAACTAACTCAACCCTAAACTTTAAATTTACAACCCTAAACGAAAAACCCTATGCCACTGACCCTAAACCCTAAACCTTAATTAAAATTAAAAAAAAAACTCTAACCCTAAACTCTAAACCCTAAACCATAAATCCTACCCTAAACCCCACCTAAACCCTAGGCCCTGACCCTACAGGCCCTGGGCCACTCAAGGCTGACCACTCTAGGCCCTGATCCCACCCCAGACCCTAAATCTACCCTAAACCCTGACCAAACCAAGTCTAGACTAAACTAAATAAGACCTAGATAAAATAAATAAAAGGACCTAAATAAAATAAAATAAAATAAAACTAAACTAAACATAAACCTAAACATAAACATAAACCTAAACCTAATAATAATAAAATAAAATAAATAAAACTAAAATAACTAAATAAAACCTAAACTAAACTAAAATATATATAAACTAAAAATAAAATGCCTAAACATAAACAAAATAAATCTAAAATAAAATAAAACTAAACAAATAAAAACTAAACCTAAAAAAATAAACCTAAAATAAAAAAGAAATAAAAATAAAACATAAACCCTAAAATAAAAAAAACTTAAACCTCAAATAAACAAAATCAAATAAACTTAAACCTAAACTAAAATAAATAAAACCTAAACCTAAAATAAATTAAACCTAAAACCCTAAACTAAATAAAATAAAATAAACTAAAATAGACATAATCCTAAATTAAAATAAAACCTAAAAAATAAACCTAAAATAAAAAACCTAAAATCTAAACATGAAAAAAAATAAAACCTAAACCCAAAAATAAAAAAATAAACCTAAACTTAAAATAAAATAAAACTAAAACTAAATAAAATAAATAATAAAAAAAAATAAACCTAAATAAAAATAAATAAAGATAAATAAAATAAACTAAATAAACCTAACTTTGATCTACCACAAAAGACACTAGGCTCAGGCTTTGATTATGACCCAAAACTGAGCCCTAAACCCAAACCTTGACCCTGAGCGCAGTGCTGCCCTACCATACCCTACCTGACCCTAACCACTGACCCAACCCAACTGCACTAAGACCCTGAGTGCTGGGCGTTAGGCTAAACTCTGTGCCCCACCTAAAGAAACCAAGGCCCAGGGAGGCCCTGGGCCCCAGGCCCTAAACCTGGCCCTCTGACCTGAGCCCTGGCTCACGTGACTTAGGCACAAATCCTGACCCTAGGCCAGCCCTAACCAAACCCTAAACCCTAAACCACAAACCCTAAGATCTTAAACTTTGGGCCCTAAACCCCAGACCAAAACTTAAACCTAATCCTAAACAAAATAAACCAAAATAAAATAGTAAATAACCTAAACAAAATAAATAAAATTTAATAAAATATGAACTCTAAATGTAAAATAAAATAAATAAATAAAAATAAACTAAAATAAAATAAAGTAAAACCTAAATTAATCTAAAGATAAAATAAATCTGGAATGAGAACCTAAACAAAATAAAACAAAAAAAAAAAATTAACCTAAATTAAATTAAAATAAAACTCACAAAACATAAACCTAAAAAAGTTAACCTAAAAGTAAATTACATATATAACCTAAACCCTAAACTAAAAAAAACTTAAACCTAAAATAGAACATTGAAAAATCTGAAACATAAACTAAAATAAACTAAATTGAAATAAATAAAACCTAATCTTAAACCAAAAATAAATAAAACCTAAAGTGAAAAACCTAAATAAAATAAATCTAAACCCTAAACAGATAAAACAAAATAAACTAAAAAACCTAAACCTATGCTAAACAAGAAAACCTAAAAATAAACCTAAAAATAAAAATCTAGAACCTAAATGTAAAAAAAACTAAAATAAAAACCTAAACCTAAAATTAGAAATAAAAAATAAAATCTAAACCTAAAAAATAAAAATAAAAATCAACTCAACTAGAAAATAAACCTAAACCTAAACCTAAACCTAAAATAAACTAAAATAAATATGTAAACTAAATACAAATATATAGTAATCCTAAATAAAAATAAAAATAAAGTAAACTAAAATAAATAAAAATAAAGTAAATATGCTAAATGAACCTACATGGGTTTACTTAATCTAAAAAGAACTTAAACCCACAAATCTAGCAGGCGTAAACTCTAAAGCTTAAACCCTAAACCTACAACCTTAAGCCCTAAACCCTAAAAAACCCTAAATCTTAAACCCTAAAAAACCCTAAACCCTAAACCTTAACCCTAAACCCTAAACCCTAAACACTAAAAGCATAAACCATAAATTCTTAAGCCTTAAACCCTAAACCTTAAACCCCAAATTGAAAACCCTAACCCTAAACCCTAAACGCCAAAATCCTAAATCCCAAACCCTAAACCTAAACATAAAGTAATTAAATAAATTAAAAAATAAACCTAACCCCTAAAACCTAATAAACCTAAATGTAAACCTAAACCCTAAGAATGGGTAGAACCTTGACAACAGGAACATCACCATCAACCAGGCTCAGTCTAGATCTAGTATTGGAGGCATAAATAGAGGCGGCAGTTATCGCAGTGGTGGTTGGGGATTTGGAGTTGCTAGTGGATATGGAGGTCACGATCGGAGTAGTGGTGGTTATCGAGTTGGGAGAAGCGACAGAGGTTATAGTCACGGTGGTAGCAGAGGGAGAGATCGGGGATATGATGGTGGATCCCGCTACTCGAGAGGCCAGGGTGGTTCTGATGGGAACTGGTGAAACTGAAGAATGGTCGATCCGATCTACTACTTGTGGAACTGTTTCTTTATAATAGAGACGATTCTAGTTATCTAGGGTTTTTGATTTGCTTTATGCGTGCTCATTTTTGATCTATGTCATCACTTGTGTGTTAGAAAACTTGGTGTGTTACTTGGTTGATGAAATCGAAAAGAAGAAATGTTGAATGTGAATTTATTCTCTGTTAAAAAAAAATAGAAACTTCTAAACCCTAAATTAAAACCTGAACACTAATTCTAAAACCTTAACCTTAAACCCTAAGCATTAATCCCTAAAAACACTAAACCCTATACCCTAAAACCCTAAACCATAAACCCTAAATCCTAAACCCTAAACTTTAAACCCCAAACCCTAAACGTACAACCTTAAACCCTAAACCCTAGACTAAACTTAAACCCTAAACCTTAAACCAAAATCCCTAAAAATTTAAAAACCTAAACCTAAACTAAATAAAACCTAAAATAAATAAATAAATATACCTAAACCAAAATAAAGAAAAATAAAAACATAAACTAAAAACCTAAATTTAAAAATAAAATAAAATAAAAGTAAAAACTATACTAAAATAAAATAAATAAAAGCTAAACTAAACTATAAAAAATAAAATCTAAAATAAAATAAAAACTAAACGTAAAATAAAATAAATAAACCTAAAATATAATAAAATAAAACTAAATAAAACCTAAAATTAAAAAATTGAACTTAAAAATTAAAAAAAATAAAAGCTAACTGCTAAACTAAAAAAAAACTTAAATCTAAAATAAATAAAAAATAAACCTAAACCTAAAAAAAAGAAAGCTAAATTAAAATAAAGAAAACTTAAACCTAAACCTAAAATAAACTAAACCTAAACCTAAACTAAATAATATAAAATAAATAAAAAAATAAACTTAAACCTAAACAAAAAAATAAAACCTAAACCTAAAAAAATAAAATAAAAACCTAAACCTAATCCTAAAAATAAAAAATAAAACTAAACTAAAAAGTAAACCTAAACCTAAAGCTAAACCTATAAAATAAACTAAAATAAAAAGCTTAAAGTAAAATAAATAAACCTAAAATAAGTAGACTAAACTAAATAAAAATAAAAATAAACCTAAATTTAAATTAAAAATAAAATGAACTCAAATAAATAAAAATTATACTTAATAAACTAAATGAGCCTGGGCACAAGACTGGGCCATGACTCACTCCTAAATCTAAACCCTGACCATGACCCTACCTGACCCTGACCATACCTCCAGATCTTCAGGCCATGGGCCATAAACCCTGGGCCTACCACAGAGCCTAAACCCAGGATTAAATAACCCTAAGATAAATATCGGGACCTGAGTAAGATAAAGATAAAATCAGTGCCTCTAAGACTAGGCATAAACTAGGCCTAGGCCCTGAGCTGGGCCTGAGCCATGGCCCTGGCTCCTGAGCCACAACTGACCTCTGACCCTCAGGCCTGAGCTGGGCCCAGGCCCACCTGAGCCACTGACCATGGGCCCTGGGCCACTGGGCCCTGGGCCCTGGGCCTGGGCCCTAGGCCACTGATACTGGGCCACTGAGTGCTGGGCCAACCACACCTGACACTGACCTGGGCCACTGCGCCTAAGACCATGGGCCCTGGGCTCTATGACACCTGGGCCACTGGGCCAAGGCACAGATCCACTGGGCCACTGAGCCACTTATCCTGGGCCTAGGCCAAACCTAGATCAGGCACTGGTACTGACTCCTGGGCTGGGATGACCTTACCTGGGCCTTCCTGAGTGCTAGCGCAAGATCTTGGGCCCTGGGCCCTGACCCTGACCTTGACTCTAAATCTTGGGTTCACTGACCCTACCATATGCTGCACTACCCACTCCAACCTGACCTTGATAAAACAATAAAATAAATAAATACCTGACCTAAATAAGATAAAAAATAAAAAACCTAAACTAAACCTTAGCGTACCTAAAAATATAATAAAATAAAATAAAATAAACTAAAGATAAATAAAACCTAAACAAACTTAAAATAAAATACCTAAATAAAATCTAAATAAAATAAAGATAATTAAAAATAATTAACCTAAAATAAAATAAAATAAAACTAAATAAAACCTAAACTTAAAAATAAACCAAAATAGAATCTAAAAAAAAAATGAAAAACAAAACCTAAACCCTAAACTCAAATAAAATCTAATCCTAAATAAAAATAAAATAAACATAAACCTAAACTAAATAAAATAAACTAAAATAAATAAAACCTAATGCTAAACCTAAAATAAATTAAACCTACACCTAAACCTAAACTAAATAAAATAAAATAAACTAAAAATAAACCTAAAAATAAAATATAAAATAAAATTGAAAAATAAGCCTAAAAAAAACCTAAAACCTAAACCTAAAATAAGATAAAAAACCTAACAACCTAAATAAAATAAAACCTAAACCTAAAAAAATAAAAATAAAACTAAACTAAGAATAAACCTAAACCTAAAACCAAAACCTAAAATAAATAAAAAAAATAAAGCTAAACTTAAATAAATAAACCCATAATAAAATAAACTAAACAACATAAAATAAAATAAAAAAAAATAAAATAAACTAAAATAAATAAAGAAAACTAACTAAAACCTAAACCTCGGGTTTGCTTAATGTAAATATAAAAATAGAGATAACCATGACCTAAACCCTGGACCCTAACTCTAAATGATCTGTACTAAACCCTACTAAATCCACCAGGACCTGGGCCCTAAATCCTAGCCTAGCCCTACTGAGCCACAAACCCTGGGCCCTAGATCACAGGCCCTAAACCTGACCACTGGGCCACTGGGCCCCCAGACCCTGCTGAGCCCTAAATCCAAGGCCCTATGACCCTGAGGCCCAGGCCCTAAACTGGGCCTGAGGCGTGAGCCACTGACCTAACCTGAGGCAACTGACTGTTGGAGGCTGGGCTGCTAAGATGAATAATGGCCTTAAGAAAGGCCTGAGCCCTGAGCCTACTAACTGGGCCCTATAGGCCCTGGGCCTTAGATCCAGGCGCTCCCCAGACTGACCCCACTGGGCCTGGGCAAAACCTGACCTGGGCCACTGGGCCCCTAAAGGCCACAGGCTCTGGGCTTACCAAAGACACTGGACCAGGCCCTAAAGGCCCTGAGCCCTGACTGGGCCCTGGGCCTCCTAGTCATGGGCCTGGCCCTACTACCCAGAATCTAAAACTACTAAACTAAATAGGCCTGGAAATGGAGATAAAATAGAGGCTGAAACCTAAATAAAGATGATAAAAGATTATAATGGCTCAACTAAACCAGGCCTGACTACCTTAAGGCCTGACCTAAACCACTGACCTAAGATCACTACCCCAACCGACCAAACCTAAACCTGCACACCTGGGCCAGGCACTACCTAGGCCTAAACCTAACTGGCCTAAAACTAAAAACCTAAAATAAATAAAACAAAATAAAATAAATAAAAAAACCTAATCCTAAAATAAATAATTAATTAAAACTAAGGCTTACCTAGGCTAAATCTAAAACTGACCTAAAATATATAAACCTAAAAAAAAAAACCCCAGATAAAATAAACCCAGATGTAATAAAAATAAAATAAACCTAAAGATAAAATAAAAACTAAATAAACATCTAAATCTAAAAGTAAACCTAAAATAATTAAAAGTAAGACCTAAAACCAAACTAAAAAAACCTAAACCTAAAATAAATAAAATAAACCTAAACCTGACTAAAATAAATAAAACCTAAACTGATCCTAAAATAAACTAAACAACCTAAAACTAAATAAGATAAAATAAACTAAAAATAAACCTACACTAAACTAAAAAAATGACCTAAGATATGAAAAAAAAACCTAAAACATAAACCTAAAGTAAAATAAAACCTAAACCTAAAATAAAAGAGATAAAACCTAAACCAAAAAAAATAAAATAAAAAAAATAAAACTGCTAAAGATAAACATAAACTAAACTGACAAATAATAAATAAAATTTAAACTAAAATAAATAAATTTAAAATAAAATAAACTAAACTAAATAAAAATAAAATAATAAAATGGTAAACAAATAAAATAAACTAAATGTAAATGCCTACCAATTTGCTTTTTAAAAACCCTAGGTGATCTAGTCCTGGGCCCTGAGCCACAGGCCACCTGAGCCACTGACCCCAGGCCAGCAGGCTGGAATCTCACAGGCCCTGATCACTAAACTGGGCCAGCCCAGGCACTGGGCCACCTGACCTGGGACCCTGGGCCCAGGTTAAGGCCCTAAACCCTGGCCATGACCTGGGCCACAGGCCAAACTGGGTCAGTGGGCTCACTGACCTGGGCCTAAAGATAGGCCCTGAGGCTGGGCCATAAGCTCACCCTAAACTCTCTGATCAGGACCCTGAGCCCAAGGAGCCCTGGGCCACTGGGCCCTAGGCTGACCTGGGCCTGGGCCCTGACCTAACCAACCAAGACCCTGGGCCCTAAAAGTCTTATGCACAGAGCCTACTATATGACCTAAAATAAAGATATATAAAAAAATCTAAACTAAATAAATAACAAGATAAAACTTAAACCTAAACTTGAAATAAAATAAATAAACTAATAAAAATAAACTAAAAATAAATAAAATGTAAACAAAACTAAAAATAAAATAAACCTAAATTAAAAAAGCCTACAAAAGATTAAAACTAAAGGAAAAAATAAAATAAAATAAACCTAAAATAAAATAAAATAAAATTAAAAAACCTAAACCTATAAAATAAACCTAAAAAATAAATAAAAAATAAAATCTAAACCATAAACTAAAAAATCCTAAACCTAAAACAAAATAAAACAAACAAAATGAAACAAGCCTAATCTAACTAAAATAAACTTAAAATAAAAACCTAAAATCTAAAAAGTAAACCTAAAATAAAAACTTAAAACCTAAACCTAAAAAAATACTTAAACCTAAACCTAAAAAATATAATAAAAATAAGTTAAATCTAAACCTCAAAAATAAACTGAAATAAAATACCTAAACTAAAATAAATTAACCTAAAATAAATAAACTAAACTAAATAAAAATAAATAAAAAATAAAAAAAATAAAAATAAAGTAAACTAAAATATATAAAATAAACTAAACATACTAAATAAACTTAAACCTACGAGTTTACTTAATTTAAAAAAAAAATGAAAAAAACTTTAAACCCTAAATCCTAAACCCTAAACCCTAAAAGCATAAACCCTAAAACTTTAAACTTTAAACCCAAAACCCAAAATCCAAAACCCTAAACACTAAACCCAAATATCCTAAACCCTAAACCCTAAACCTAAACCTAAATCTAAAATTAACTAAATAAATTAAAAGTAAACAAATCATAACTTAAATAAACCCTAAATGGTAGTGCAGATGGTAGAACGTCACTAAACCTAAATAAATTCTAAAATAAAATAAAATTAACAATAAATCAAACCTAAACTAAAAATAAAATTGAAAAATAAACCTAAATTAAAACTTAAAACCTAAACCTAAAAAAATAAAATAAAACCTAAAACTTAAAAATAAAATAAATTGTACTAAACTAAAAATAAACATAAACTAAACCTTAACCTAAAAAAAAATAAACTAAAATAAAATCCTAAACTAAAATAAATAAACCTAAAATAAAATAAACCTAAATAAAATAAAATAAAATAAACTAAAATAAATAAAATAAATTAAAAAACATAAACCATTGGTTTTGATTTTAAAATAAC
The DNA here is from genome assembly GCA_021442155.1 of Cymbidium sinense. Taxonomy (NCBI): domain Eukaryota; kingdom Viridiplantae; phylum Streptophyta; class Magnoliopsida; order Asparagales; family Orchidaceae; genus Cymbidium; species Cymbidium sinense. The sequence continues at coordinate 49,536 of JAKCPB010000050.1, read as the reverse complement.
TAAACTAACTTGGACCTGACTTGGGCTTAAACCCAGGCCTAAAGAAAATAACAAGATAAATAAAAATGCCATGACCCTAAAAGGCTCAAGATTTAGATCTGAAGCTAAACCTGGGCCCAAGACCCTACTAAACCTAAACCCTAAACCATGAGCCAAGCCAAACTGAGCCTAAACCCTAAACCCTAAACCCACAAAATGCTAAACCCACCCTAAACCATACCTTAAACCCTCCCAACCCTAAACCCTCTAAAACCTAAACCAAAAATAAAATAAAATCAAAACTCAACTAAAATAAACTAAACCTAAACATAAAGCTAAAAATAAACTAAAATAACAAACATAAACAAAAATAAATAAACCTAAAATAAATAAAGTAAACTAAATAAAAATTTAAAATAAACCTAAATCTATTAGTTCACTTAATTTAAAAAACCCTAAACCCTAAACCCTAACCATAAACTCTAAATCCTAAAAGCATAAACCCTAAACCCAAACCTTAAGCAATGGACATTACAGATGTTGTGGTGACAGCGGGAGAGATCGGGGATATGATGGTGGATCCCACTACTGGAGAGGCCGAGGTAGTTCTGATGGGAACTAGTGAAACTGAAGAACGACTGATCCAATTTGTTGCTTATGGAACCTTCTTTACAATAGAGATGGTTCTAGTTATCTAGGGTTTTTGATTTGCTTTATGCATCCTCATTTTTAATCTATGTCATCACATGTGTCTTAGAAAATTTGGTGTGTTACTTGGTTGATGAAATGAAAAGAAGAAATGTTTAATCTGAATTTTTTCTTTATTAAAAAAAACTAAAAGCCCTAAAGCTTAAACTAAAATCTGAAGCCTAAACCTTAAACCTAAACTTTAAACTAAAACTTGAACCCTAAGCCTAAAACCAAAATCGTAAACACTAAACCCTAAACCCTAAACCATAAAAATAAAAAATAGAAAAAAAAATCGTAACCCTAAACCCTAAACCCTAAACCTGCAACTCTAAATCCTAAATCCTAAACCCTAAACCTTAAATCTATAATGATATGGGTCTAATTCGGGTTAATGAGTCAATTTGAGTGGAATGAACCCGGTTGAGGAGTGACTAAGGATTTGGTTTAGCGGCTGTCTCCTTAGCCATTGGATCACGCTGTATTCCTCTAACTGTTGGATCTAGCACTTGGAATTACCTTATTAGCCTCGAATGGCACCGTCTGATCCTTTCCGCCGATAGTGGAATCCATGCGTCTACTTCCCGCGAGATGGATCTGATCGTCTGGATAACCACTTCCTGGGAATGATTTGAGCCATTGATGGCTATTGCGGTGGCTGGGTTGTGGTCGTCTGATGAAGCTTCCTTGATACACTTGCCTTAACCCCTTTCTTTTATTTCACTTTCAACAGTTCGAGTCATCGAACACTCCAGAAAGAGGAAGAGAGGCTGGGAGTGGAGGAGAAACCCTAGGTTCTTCCGAGCGGAGAGTGGTAGTTTTCGGTAAAAAAACCAGAGAAGAACTCAAGAGAAGAAGGAGAAGAGAAGATGCAGAAGGAAAAGGACGTTTGCTTTCAGAAATATATTCATATCCTCTATTTGGTTTCTTTATCCTATTTATACTTTCTATTTTCTTCAATAGCCTAGATCTATACTTTCTTTTACAAGGTTGGAAGTTCGGTACACTTGTAATTGTTTTTTATTATCGTTGGTTGAGTTTCTTGCTATCTTTTATCTTGCTCATTCTCTGGACTGTTGGGTGGTTATTCTGTTAGCTTAGCTGTTCAGATCCCTTCTTGGTTTCTTAATTGCTTCTTTATTTATTCTTTAGTCATTTGAAGTTTTCTATTTTGGGTGTTGATGCAGGGTTCTTTCTGGAAGTTATTTGGCTTCACTCTTGTTATACTCTCTGTTGCTCATCTTTGGTTTCTGATGTGTATTACTTCTCTGTAAGGGTCTTGTATTGAGTTGTATTCTATTGGATTTATATTGATTTATCATCTGTAATATTCCTTCTTGTATTCTAGTCCTTCTGTTTATAATTTATGGATGTATGTGGCCCATTTCTTTATTCTTCTAATTCTTTTTATCAATAGAATGGCCTATATTGATTCTTATTTTATCCTTTCCTATATTATTGAATGAAGTCTTTCATCCAATATGGAGTTTTTTATGCCTTTTGCTTTTGTTGCCTTTTGGATAATATGGGATCATATCATATAACCCTAAACCCTAAACCCTAAAAATCCCTAAACCCTGAAAAACCCTAAACCCTAAACCCTAAACCTTAAACCTTAAACCCTAAACCCTAACCCTAACCCTAAACCCTAAACCTTAAACCCGAAACCCTAAAACCCTAAGCCCTAAATCTTAAACTAACCCTAAACCCTAAGCCCTAAAAACCATAAACCCTAAAGCTTAACCCAAAACCCTAAACCCTAAACCCAAAACTCTAAATTAACTTGAAATCCTAAGCTAACCGAAAAACTTAGACCCTAAACCCTAAAATCCCTAAACGTTAAAGCCCAAATAGTAAAATCTAAATCCTAAACCCTAAATAAAAAAACCTAATCCTAAATAAAATAAAAATAAAATAAAATAAAATCCTAAAAATAAAACTAAACCTAAAATAAAATAAAATACAAATAAAACTAAAATAAAATAAAATAAATAAAAACATGAACTTAACTAAAAAAAATAAAATAAAATTTCTCCAAAGTAGTGGAAGAAGAAGGAAGGCCTCTTGAGGAATGTGATGATGACATGGGTTTCAACTTGTTTGACTATGCTTTGTTGGCCTTTTATAAAACAAATTTAATTGCCTCTAGTTAAATCATTTTGTGAAATAATAATTTTGTAAATTTTTTAATTGCATTTTTATTTATCTATTTTATTAGTTGTTAAAGGATAACGACTTGTTTGATTCAGTAATTTCTTATTTGTTATGAAATCATTTGAATTTTTTTTTAAAAAACCCCAAAACCCTAAACCCTAAACCCTAACCTTAAACCCTAAATCCTAAACACTAAACCCTATACCTAAACCTATAGTAACGAAATAAATTTAAAATAAACATAAACCCTAAAACTAAATAAACCTAAACCTAAAACTAAACCCTAAGAATGGGCAGAACCTTGATGGTAAGAACATCACCATCAACCGTGGTTAACTAGATCTGATCTTTGAGGCGAAGGTGAAAGCGGCATTTATCATTTTGGTGGTGGGGGATCTAGAGGTGCTGGTGGATATGGAGGTGGTGGTCGGAGCAGTGATGGTTATGGACGTGGGAGGACTGATGGAGGTTATAGTACTGGTGGTGATGGAGGGAGAGATCGAGGATACAATGGTGGATCCCGCTACTTGAGAGGCAAGGGTTGTTTCTGATGGGAAATGGAGAAATTGAAGAACGGCTTATCTGATCTGTAGCTTATGGAACTATGTCTTTACAGTAGAGATGGTTCAAGTTATATAGGGTTTTTGATTTTCTCTATTCGTGCTCATTTTTGATCTATGTCATCGCTTGTGTCGTAGATAACTTGGTGTGTTACTTAGTTGATGAAATAGAAAAGAAAAAATGTTGAATATGAATTTATTCTCTATTAATAAAAACACAAAAAACCCTAACCCTAAACTAAAACTTGAACCCTAAACCTAAAATCTAAACCCTAAACCCTAAATCCTAAAATAAAAATAATAAAAAAAACCACCCTAAACATCATTAAACCTAAACCTATAACCATAAACCTACCATAAACCTAAAACCCTAAAACCCAAACCCAAAACCCAAAAACTAAAAAACCCTAAGACTAAAATGCATAAAACTACTAAACTAAATAAAACCTAAAATAAAATAAAATAAAAAACAAAATAAATAAAAATAAAATAGATTAAATAAACCTATACCTAAAAGTAAAATAAAATAAAATAAAATATAAAAAAAAATAAAAATAAACTAAAATAAAATGGTGAAACCTAAATTAAACTAAAAAAAATAAACTGGCATAAAAATAAAATAAACATAAAATAAAATAAAATAAACATAAATTAAAATAAAATAAAATCTAAAATAAAACCTAAACCTAAAATAAACCTATAAATAAATAAAATAAAACCTAAACCTAAAAAAAAAACTAAACCTAACATAAAAATAAATTAAACCTGAACCTAAACTAAAATAAATAAAACCTTAACCTAAAAATAACTTAACCTAAACCTAAACATAAACTAAATAAAATAAAATAAACTAAAAATAAACCTAAACCTAAACTAAAAAACAAAACCTAAAAATAAACTTTAAATAAACACCTAAAACATAAACTTAAAAAAATAAAATAAAAACCTAAACCTAAAAAATAAAAAATAAAACCGAAAACTAAAAATAAAATGAAAAATAAACTCAACTAAAACCTAAACCTAAAAAAAATAAAGTAAAATAATAACCTAAACTAAAAAATAAAGACACCAAATAAAATAAAGCTAAACTAAATAAAATAAAAAATAAACCTAAATAAAAATAAAATATAAAATAAACTAAAAGAAATAAAAACAATAAATTAAATAAACCTAAACCTAGTGGTTTACATAATTTTAAAAAAACTAAACCCTAAACACTAAACTTTAAAAAAAAAAAAAAACCCTAACCCTAAACCCTAAACCTTGAACCCTAAAATACTTAAAACTAAACCACTAAAGCTGGAGCACTATACTAAACTTTAAACCCTGACTGAGCCATAATCCCTAAAACCTGACTCTAACCCTAAACACTAAACCTAAACCCAAACTCTAAACTAACCCACAAACCTAAAAATCTAAAAACCTAACCTAAATTAAACCTAAATATAAAATAAATAAATAAAACCTAAAAGTAAATAAAATTAAATAAAACCTAAAAACTTAAACCTTAACCTAAAATTAAAATAAAATAATAAAATAAAATTAAACTAAAATAAAATAAGTAAAACCTAAAATAAAAAAATAAAATAAACTTCTAGATAAATCCTAAATGAAATAAAACTAAATGTAAAATAAAATAAAATAAACCTAAATTAATAAGATAAATAAATTAAGTAAACCAAGAAAATAAACCCAAAATAAATAATAAATAAAACCTAAACTAAAATAACTAAACCTAAACAAAATAAAGAAAATAAAATAACTGACCTAAACTAAAATAAACTAAACTAAAATAAATAAAACCTAAACTTAATCATAAAATAAATTAAACCTAAAAATAAACCTAAATGAAATAAAATAAAATAAATAAAACCTAAAACTAAACCTAAAATAAACTAAACCTAAACCTAAACTAATGAAATAACATAAAATAAACTAAAATAAACATAAACTGAACTAAAAGAAAACCTAAAATAAACCTAAAATAAAAAAAAACTAAACTAAACCTAAAAGAAAATAAAAACCTAAACCTAAACCTAAACCTAAAATAAAAAATAAAACCCAAACCTAAAAATAAAATAAAAAATAAAACTCAACTAAAAATAAACAGGCTAAACCTAAACCTAAAAATAAAGTAAAATTAAAATCCTAAAATAAAAAATAAATAAACCTAAAGATAAATAAACACTAAGTAAAATTAAAAAAAATACCTAAGTAAAATATAATATAAAATAAACTAAAATAAATAAAAATAAACTAAATAAACCTAAACCTATGTGTTTGTAACTTTAAAAAAAAAGAAGAAAAATCTAAACCCTAAAACCTAAGCCCCAAACCCAAACCCTAAACCAACACTAAACTCACAACCTAAACCTTAACCCTAACTCCTAAACCTAAAACCCTAAACCCTAAACTCTAAACCTTAAACCTAAACTCAAACCCTAAACCCTAAAAGCCTTAAAGCATAAGCTAAAAGCCTAAACCCCCACCTAAACCAGTTGAGGATTTTTATGAATGGTGATCTTATAGAAGTCTGAAGAGGTTACAAAATACAAAGTTGGTCATGCGTGTTGGTCTCGTTGCACCTATTGATGTATTGGTTCCTCAGAAACAGTGCGGATCCTTCATAGACTTCTTTCTTCTTGGTTCTCAACATCCCAACTAAGATAAAAAGTTGAAATTATCACCCTAGTTGAACTACTTAAAATAGGCAATTGGGTGGGATCCTTAGAGGATGCTCTCCTGCTAAAATAGGGATTAGGCCATTTTCTTATGGCCTTGTCATCCACTTTATGTATGATGATGGTTAGGTGTTCATCTGGGTACTTGACCTCAATGAAGATGATCTCATCAGTTTTTAATAGGCCTTTCAATGATCACTTCTCTCTCTAGCCCTCTCTATCCCACTTTGTTGTAGCACTCCACATGTTGATCAATGCATATAAAATTTCCACTCTATTGTGATTTCCACTTATTACACATAGTAGTAGAAGGTTAAGCGGATTTGAAAGATCCTAGTAAATTTGATGTGGCTATTGCCTAATGCTTCGCTACTCTCTTCGTTGTTGGTCACAGTAGTGGAAGAAGAAGGAAGACCTGAAATCGATGATGATATGGATTTCTTGTTCAATAAACCTTTTTGGCCTTATAAAATAAAATTTTTTTTGTCAATGGGAGTTAAATTATTTTATAAAATACTACTTTGTATATTTTTAAATTGCATTTTATTTTATCCTATTAGTTATTAAAGGATAATGTCTTGGTTGATTTGGTAATTTCTTGTTTATTATGGAATTATTTGAGTTAAAAAAATGTTCTAAACCCTAAACCCCTAACTCTAAACCTAAACCTAAAATAACAAAATAAATTACAAAATAAACATAAAACCTAAAACCTAATAAACCTAAACCCTAAGAATGAGCAGAACCTTAACGGTAGGAACATCACCGTCAACCAGGCTCGGTCTACATCACAGCGATGGAGGCAATGGCGGAGAGGCGGTGATTATCACAATAGTGGTGGGGGACTTGGAGGTGTTGGTGGATATGAAGGTGGTGGTTGGGCGATGGTGGTTATGGAGGTGGGAGGCGATGGAGGTTACTGATAGTGGTGGTGGAGAGAGAGAGATTGAGGATTTGATGGTGGATCCATCTACTCGAGAGATCATGGTGGTCTGGGAATTAGAAAACTAAAGAATGGCCAATCAATCACTACTTATGGAACTATGTATTTACTGATAGAGATGGTTCTAGTTATCTATGATTTTTGATTTGCTCTATGCATGTTCATTTTTAGCTATGCGCTTGTGTCTTAGAAAACTTGGTGTGTTACTTGGTTGATGAAATTGAAAGAAGAAATGTTGAATCATTATTCCAAAAAAACTAAAACCCTAAACTAAAACTTGAACCCAAAACCTAAATCCTAAACCCTAAAAAATAAAATCCCCACCACCTGTGATAAGCTGGCCTCATATCCATCCCTGGTCAGGCTGAGCTTGGTTGATGGTGATGTTTGTGCCATCAAGGTTCTGCCCATTCTTAGTGTTTATGTTTAGGTTTAGGTTTATTAGGTTTGAGGGTTTAGGTTTATTTTATCATATATTTAATTACTTTAGGATTATGTTTAGGGTTTTGTGATTAGGGTTTAGGTTTTAGGGTTAGTAGATGGGTTTAAGGTTAGGTTGAGGTTTAGGGTTTAGGTTTAGGGTTTATGCTTTAGGGTATAGGTTTAGGTTAAAGATTTAGGTTTAGCATATAGGGTTTAATGTAGGTTTAGTGTGTAGGATTAAATTAGGGTTTAGGGTTTAGTTATTAGGGTTTATGGTTTAGGGTTTTGGATTTAGGGTTTAGGTTTTAAATAATAAAAGGTAGGTTTAGGCTTTTTTATTAAGTTTATTATTTATTTATTTTTATTGATTTTATTTTAAATATTTTATTTTTTTTATTTCTATATTTAGTTTTATTATTTTAAGTTTACTTATTTTAGCTTAGATTTTATTTTTAGGTTTAGTTTTAGGTTTAGGTTTATTTTTTTAGTTGAGTTTAAATTTTTTTAGGTTTAGGTTTTATTTTTACTAGGTTTAGGTGTAGGTTTTTATTTTATTTTTTTATGTTTATTTTTTATTTTATTTTGGTTTTAGTTTTTTTATTTATTTAATTTTTAAGTTTTATTTAGTTTAGGTATAAATTTTTAGGTTTTTAGGGTTTAGGGTTGTGGGATTAAAGTTTAGGGTTTAGGGTTTCTAGTTATAGATTTTAGTTTAGGGTCTTTGGTTTAGGGTTTAGGGTTTTAGGGTTTAAGATTTAAACCCTAAAGCTTAACCCAAAACCCTAAACCCTAAACCCTAAACTCTAAATTAACTTGAAATCCTAAGCTAATCGAAAACCTTAGACCCTAAACCCTAAAATCCCTAAACGTTAAAGCCCAAATAGTAAAATCTAAATCCTAAACCCTAAATAAAAAAACCTAATCCTAAATAAAATAAAAAATAAAATAAAATAAAATCATAAATTAAAACCTAAACCTAAACCTAAAAATAAAATAAAATACAAATAAAACTAAAATAAAATAAAATAAATAAAAACTTAACTAAAAAAATAAAATAAAATTTCTCAATTTGTTGTAGTGGAAGAGAGAAGAAGGAAGCTCTTGAGAAATGTGATGATGACATGGGTTTCAACTTGTTTGACTATGCTTTGTTGGCCTTTTATAAAAACAAATTTAATTGCCTCTAGGAGTTAAATCATTTTGTGAAATAATAATTTTGTAAATTTTAATTGCATTTTTTATTTATCTGTTTATTAGTTGTTAAGGATAACGACTTGTTTGATTAGGTAATTTCTTATTTGTTATGAAATCATTTGAATTTTTTTAAAAACCCCAAAACCCTAAACCTAACCCTAACCTTAAACCCTAAATCCTAAAACTAAACCCTATACCTAAACCTAAAATAGAAATAAATTTAAAATAAACATAAACCTAAAACTAAATAAACTTAAACCTAAAACTAAACCTAAGAATGGGCAGAACCTTGTAAGAACATCACCATCAACCAGGGTTAGCCTAGATCTAGTGTTGGGCGAAGGTGAAAGCATTTATCATTTTGGTGGTGGGGATCTAGAGGTGCTAGTGGATATGGTGGTGGTGAGCATGTTATGGGAGGGGGATGGAGGTTATATGCGGTGGTGATGGAGGAGAGATCGAGGATACAATGGTGGATCTGCTACTTGAGAAAGTGGTTTATGAAATGGAGAAATTGAAGAACGGCTTATTTGATCATAGCTTATGGAACTATGTCTTCTGATAGAGATGGTTCAAGTTATATAGGGTTTTGATTTTCTCTATTAGTGCTCATTTTTGATCTATGTCATATTGTCTTAGATAACTTGGTGTGTTACTTGGTTGATGAAATAGAAAGAGAAAATGTTGAATATGAATTTATTCTCTATTAATAAAACACAAAAAAAACCTAAACTAAAACTTGAACCCTAAACCTAAAATCTAAACCTAAACCTAAATCCTAAAAATAAAATAATAAAAAAAACCTAACCTAAACATTAAACCTAAACCCTAAACCTACAACCATAAACCTAAACCATAAACCCTAAAACCTCTAAACCCAAAACCACTAAACCCAAATCTACCCTACCAGTAGCCTAAACCATAAATACATAAAACCTAAACTAAACTAAATAAAACCTAAAATAAAATAAATAAAAACTTAAAGCTAAATAATAAAAAAATAAGGTAAAATAAAACCATACCTAAAGTAAAATAAAATTAAATAAAATATAAAAAATAAAATAAACTAAAAATAAAATAAGTGAAAACCTAAATTAAACTAAAAAAATAAACCTAAGCATAAAAATAAAACATAAAATAAAAATAAAATAAACATAAATTAAAATAAAATAAAATCTAAATAAAACCTAAACCTAAAAATAAACCTATAAATAAATAAAAATAAAACTTAAAATACTAAAAAACTAAACTGACATAAAATAAATTAAACTGAACCTAAACTAAAATAAATAAAACCTTAAACCTAAAAATAACTTAACCTAAACCTAAACAAAAAACTAAATAAAATAAAATAAACTAAAATAAATAAACCTAAAATAAAAAAAAACCTAAAATAAACTTTAAATAAAACACCTAAAACATAAACTTAAGAAAATAAAATAAAACCTAAACCTAAACCTAAAAAAAATAAAACCCAAAACTAAAAATAAAATGAAAATAAACTCAACTAAACCTAAACCTAAAAAAAATAAAGTAAAATAATAACCCTAAACTAAAATAAAAGACACCAAAAAAAATAAGCTAAACTAAATAAAATAAAAAATAAACCTAAAATAAAATAAAATATAAAATAAACTAAAGAAATAAAACAATAATTAAATAAACCTAAACCTGGTGGTTTACATAATTTTAAAAAAAAGACACTAAACCTAAAAAAAAAAAAAACCCTGACCTAGGCCTAAATCTTGGACCCTAAAGACTCTAAAACACTAGGCCACTGCCCACATGCTGAGCACTTTACCTAGGCCCTAAACCCTACCAGACCATAATCCACCAGACCATAAACTCACAACCACTACCACTACCCAAACTCTAAACTCAAACCCAACCCTAAACCTACAAAATCTAAAACCTAAACCTAACCTATTAAACCTAAATATAAAATAAATAAATAAACCTAAGAGTAAATAAAAATTAAATAAAAACTGATTGAGCTAAACCTTAAAATTAAAAATAAAAAAATAAAATTAAACTAAAATAAAATAAGTAAAACCTAAACTAAACTAAAATTAAAATATAAAATAAAAACCTAAATAAAATAAAATAAAATAAACCTAAATTAATATAAAATAAAATTAAGTAAACACTAAAACAAATAAACCCAAAATAAATAATAAAACCTAAACCTAAACTAAAATAACTAAACCTAAAACAAAATAAAGAAAAAAAAATAAACTACCTAAACTAAAATAAACTAAACTAAAATAAATAAAACCTAAACAATCTTAAAATAAATTAAACTAAACATAAACCTAATGAAATAAAATAAAATAAATAAAACCTAAACCTAAACCTAAAATAAACTAAACCTAAACTCTAAATGAAACATAATAAACTAAAAATAAACATAAACCTGAACTAAAAGAAAACCTAAAATAAACCTAAAATAAAAAAACTAAAACTAAAAAAAAAAAAATAAAACCTAAACCTAAACCTAAAATAAAAAATAAAACCCAAACCTAAAAAATAAAATAAAATAAACTCAACTAAAAGTAAACTTAAACCTAAACCTAAACCTAAAATAAAGTAAAATTAAAATCCTAAAATAAAAATAAATAAATCTAAAATAAATAACCTACACTAAGTAAAATTAAAAATATACCTAAGTAAAATATAATATAAAATAAACTAAAATAAATAAAATAAACTAAATAAACCTAAACCTATATGTTTGTAACTTTTAAAAAAAAGAAGAAAAATCTAAAAACCCTAAAACCTAAGCCCAAACCCTAAACAAACAACACTAAACTCACAACCCTAAACCTTTAACCCTAAATCCTAAACCCTAAAAAACCCTAAATCCTAAACCCTAAACCTTAAACCTTAAACTCTAAACCCTAAACCCTAAACCCTAAGCCTTAAAAGCATAAACCCTAAAAGCCTAAACCCCAAACCCTAAACCCAGGTTGAGCTGATTTTTATGAATGGTGATCTTATAGAAGTCTACGAAGAGGTTACAAAATACAAAGTTGGTGCTGCTGTACGTGTTGGTCTCGTTGCACCTATTGATGTATTGGTTCCTGACTAGTGCGGATCCTTCATAGACTTCTTTCTTCTTGGTTCTCAACATCCCAACTAAGATAAAAAGGGTACTGTTGAAATTATCACCCTAGTTGAACTACTTAAAATAGGCAATTAGGTGGGATCCTTAGAGGATGCTCTCCTCGCTAAGCTAGGGATTAGGCCATTTTCTTATGGCCTTGTCATCCACTTTATGTATGATGATGGTTCGGTGTTCAGTCCTAAGGTACTTGACCTCAATGAAGATGATCTCATCGAGAAGTTTTTAATAGGCCTTTCAATGATCACTTCTCTCTCACTAGCCCTCTCCTATCCCACTTTGTTGTAGCACCCCACATGTTGATCAATGCATATAAGAATTTCCACTATATTGTGATTTCCACTTATTACACATACCCGTAGGCCGAGAAGGTTAAGCAGTATTTGAAAGATCCTAGTAAATTTGATGTGGCTATTGCCTTGCTCCTCTCTTCTTGTTGTTAGTGCAGGCTGTAGTGGAGAGAAGAAGGAAGACCCTATGAAATCGATGATGATATGGATTTGACTTGTTCAATAAACCTTTTTGGCCTTATAAAATAAAATTTTTTTTGTCAATGGAGTTAAATTATTTTATAAAATACTACTTTTGTATATTTTTAAATTGCATTTTATTTTATCCTATTTTATTAGTTATTAAAGGATAATGTCTTGGTTGATTTGGTAATTTCTTGTTTATTATGGAATCATTTGAGTTAAAAAATGCCATAAACCCTAAACCCCTAACTCTAAACCTAAACCTAAAATAACAAAATAAATTACAAAATAAACATAAAACCTAAAACCTAATAAACCTAAACCCTAGAATGCATGACAACTTGGTAGGAACATCACCGTCAACCAGGCTCAATCTACATCGGCGATGGAGGCAATGGCGGAGGCGAGAAGGTGATTATCACAATAGTGGTGGGGGACTTGGAGGTGTTGGTGGATATGAAGGTGGTGGTTGGAGCAGTGGTGGTTATGGAGGTGGGAGGAGCGATGGAGGTTACAGTAGTGGTGGTGGCAGAGAGAGAGATTGAGGATTTGATGGTGGATCCATCTACTCGAGAGATCATGGTGGTTCTACTGGGAATTAGAGAAACTAAAGAATGGCCAATCCAATCTGCTACTTATGGAACTATGTATTTACAGTAGAGATGGTTCTAGTTATCTATGATTTTTGATTTGCTCTATGCATGTTCATTTTTTAGCTATGCCAACGCTTGTGTCTTAGAAAACTTGGTGTGTTACTTGCTTGATGAAATTGAAAAGAAGAAATGTTGAATCTGAATTATTCCCTGATAAAAAAAACTAAAAACCCTAAACTAAAACTTGAACCCAAAACCTAAATCCTAAACCCTAAAAATAAAATCCCCACCACCGTGATAATTCTTTGTCTCCATCCGTCCCGGTCAGTGAGCTTGGTTGATGGTGATGTTTGTCCATCAAGGTTACGCCCATTCTTAGTGTTTATGTTTAGGTTTAGGTTTATTAGGTTTGAGGGTTTAGGTTTATTTTATCATATATTTAATTACTTTAGGATTATGTTTAGGGTTTTGTGATTAGGGTTTAGGTTTTAGGGTTAGAGTTTAGGATTTTGGGTTTAAAGGTTAAGGTTGAGGGTTTAGGGTTTATGCTTTTAGGGTATAGGGTTTAGGGTTAGGCTTTAGGATTTAGGGTTTAACGTATAGGGTTTAATGTTTTAGGTTTAGTGTTGTAGGATTAGGGATTAGGGTTTAGGGTTTAGGGTTAGTTTTAGGGTTTATGGTTTAGGGTTTTGGATTTAGGGTTTAGGTTTTTTTTAAATAAAGTAAGCTGGTAGGTTTAGGCTTTTTTAGTTTATTAAGTTTATTATTTATTTATTTTTATTGATTTTATTTTAAATATTTTATTTTTTTATTTAGGTTTTCTATTTAGTTTAGTTTTATTATTTTAAGTTTACTTATTTTAGCTTAGATTTTTTATTTTAGTTTATTTTTTAGGTTTAGTTTTAGGTTTAGGTTTATTTTTTAGTTGAGTTTTATTTTAAATTTATTTTAGGTTTAGGTTTTATTTTTTACTTTTAGGTTTAGGTGTAGGTTTTTATTTTATTTTTTTATGTTTATTTTTTATTTTATTTTGGTTTTAGTTTTTTTATTTATTTAATTTTTAAGTTTTACTTAGTTTAGGTATAAATTTTTAGGTTTTTAGGGTTTAGGGTTGTGGGATTAAAGTTTAGGGTTTAGGGTTTACTGTTCAGGGTTATAGATTTTAGGGTTTAGGGTCTTTGGTTTAGGGTTTAGGGTTTTAGGGTTTAAGATTTAAACCCTAAAGCCTAACCCAAAACCCTAAACCCTAAACCCTAAACTCTAAATTAACTTGAAATCCTAAGCTAAAAAAACCCACACAAACCTAAAATCCCTAAGCGTTAAAGCCCAAATAGTAAAATCTAAATCCTAAACCTAAATAAAAAAACCTAATCCTAAATAAAATAAAAAATAAAATAAAATAAAATCATAAATTAAAACCTAAACCTAAACCTAAAAATAAAATAAAATACAAATAAAAACTAAAATAAAATAAAATAAATAAAAACATGAACTTAACTAAAAAAATAAAATAAAATTTCTCCAACTGCTGTAGTGGAAGAGAAGAAGGAAGGGCCTACTGAGGAATGTGATGATGACATGGGTTTCAACTTGTTTGACTATGCTTTGTTGGCCTTTTATAAAAACAAATTTAATTGCCTCTAGGAGTTAAATCATTTTGTGAAATAATAATTTTGTAAATTTTTTAATTGCATTTTTATTTATCTGTTTTATTAGTTGTTAAAGGATAACGACTTGTTTGATTCGGTAATTTCTTATTTGTTATGAAATCATTTGAATTTTTTTTTAAAAAACCCCAAAACCCTAAACCCTAAACCCTAACCTTAAACCCTAAATCCTAAACACTAAACCCTATACCTAAACCTAAAGTAACGAAATAAATTTAAAATAAACATAAACCCTAAAACCAAATAAACTTAAACCTAAAACTAAACCCTAAGAATGGGCAGAACCTTGATGGTAAGAACATCACCATCAACCAGGGTTAGCCTAGATCTTGTGTTGGAGGCGAAGGTGAAGGCAGCATTTATCATTTTGGTGGTGGGGGATCTAGAGGTGCTAGTGGATATGGAGGTGGTGGTCAGAGCAGTGATGGTTATGGACGTGGGAGGACTGATGGAGGTTATAGTACTGGTGGTGATGGAGGGAGAGATCGAGGATACAATGGTGGATCCTGCTACTTGAGAGGCAAGGGTGGTTTCTGATGGGAAATGGAGAAATTGAAGAACGGCTTATTTGATCTGTAGCTTATGGAACTATGTCTTTACAGTAGAGATGGTTCAAGTTATATAGGGTTTTTGATTTTCTCTATTCGTGCTCATTTTTGATCTATGTCATCGCTTGTGTCTTAGATAACTTGGTGTGTTACTTGGTTGATGAAATAGAAAAGAGAAAATGTTGAATATGAATTTATTCTCTATTAATAAAAACACAAAAAACCCTAACCCTAAACTAAAACTTGAACCCTAAACCTAAAATCTAAACCCTAAACCCTAAATCCTAAAAAAAATAAAAATAATAAAAAAAACCCTAACCCTAAACATTAAACCTAAACCCTAAACCTACAACCATAAAACCTAAACCATAAACCCTAAAACCCTAAACCTAAAACACAAAACCCAAAACCCAAAACCCTAAATCCTAAAACCCTAAACCGTAGAGCCTAAACCATAAATACATAAAAACCTAAACCTAAACTAAATAAAACCTAAAAATAAAATAAATAAAAAACTTAAAGCTAAATAAAATAAAAAATAAGGTAAAATAAAAACCTATACCTAAAAGTAAAAATAAAATTAAATAAAATATAAAAAATAAAAATAAACTAAAATAAAATAAGTGAAAACCTAAATTAAACTAAAAAAATAAACCTAAGCATAAAAAATAAAAATAAACATAAAATAAAAATAAAATAAACATAAATTAAAATAAAATAAAATCTAAATAAAAACCTAAACCTAAAAAATAAACCTATAAATAAATAAAAAATAAAACTTAAACCTAAAAAAAAACTAACATAAAATAAATTAAACTGAACCTAAACTAAAATAAATAAAACCTTAACCTAAAAAATAACCTAAACCTAAAAAACTAAATAAAATAAAATAAACTAAAAATAAACCTAAACCTAAACTAAAAAACAAAACCTAAAAATAAACTTTAAATAAACACCTAAAACATAAACTTAAGAAAATAAAATAAAAACCTAAACCTAAACCTAAAAATAAAAAATAAAACCCAAAACTAAAAAATAAAATGAAAATAAACTCAACTAAAACCTAAACCTAAACCTAAAAAATAAAGTAAAATAATAACCCTAAACTAAAAATAAAGACACCAAAAAAAATAAGCTAAACTAAATAAAATAAAAAATAAACCTAAATAAAAATAAATATAAAATAAACTAAAGAATAAAAATAAATTAAATAAACCTAAACCTAGTGGTTTGCATTTTAAAAACTAAACCCAACACTAAACCTGAAAAAAAAAAACCCTGAACTAAAGATCTTGAACCCTAAAGCTACTGACTCTAAACACTAAACACTGATCTGCACAAGCACTATACTGACCCTAAACCCTGACACCAACCATGATCCCTAACCATATAAAGACCAAAAAAACCCCAACCCAAATATAAACTAAAACCTTAACCCTAAACCTAAAAATCTAAAACTAAAACTAACCTAAATTAAACCTAAAATATAATAAAATAAATAAAACCTAAAAGTAAATAAAATTAAATAAAAAAACCTAATTGACCTAAACCTTAACCTAAAATTAAAATAAAATAAAAAATAAAATTAAACTAAAATAAAATAAGTAAAAACCTAAACTAAACTAAAAAATAAAATAAACTACAGAATAAAAATCCTAAATGAAATAAAAACTAAATGTAAAATAAAAAATAAAGTAAACCTAAATTAATATAAAATAAAAATTAAGTAAACACCTAAACCAAGAAAATAAACCCAAAAATAAATAATAAATAAAACCTAAACCTAAACTAAAAATAACTAAACCTAAACAAAATAAAGAAAATAAAATAAACTTAAACCTAAACTAAAATAAACTAAACTAAAATAAATAAAACCTAAACTTAATCTTAAAATAAATTAAACCTAAACATAAACCTAAATGAAATAAAATAAAATAAATAAAACCTAAACCTAAACCTAAAATAAACTAAACCTAAACCTAAACTGAAATGAAATAACATAAAATAAACTAAAAATAAACATAAACCTGAACTAAAAAAGAAAACGTAAAAATAAACCTAAAATTAGAAAACTAAAACCTAAACCTAAAAAAAGAAAATAAAAACCTAAACCTAAACCTAAACCTAAAAATAAAAAATAAAACCCAAACCTAAAAAATAAAATAAAAATAAAACTCAACTAAAAAAGTAAACTTAAACCTAAACCTAAACCTAAAAAATAAAGTAAAATTAAAATCCTAAAATAAAAATAAATAAATCTAAAATAAATAACCTACACTAAGTAAAATTAAAAAATATACCTAAGTAAAAATATAATATAAAATAAACTAAAATATATAAAAATAAACTAAATAAACCTAAACCTATATGTTTGCTTAACTTTTAAAAAAAAGAAGAAAAATCTAAACCCTAAAACCTAAGCCCAAAACCCTAAACCCTAAACCTACAACACTAAACTCACAACCCTAAACCTTTAACATCCCAATACAAAGTTGGTGTTGCTGCACGTGTTGGTCTCGTTGCACCTATTGATGTATTGGTTCCTACAGGAAACATTGGTCTGGATCCTTCATAGACTTCTTTCTTCTTGGTTCTCAACATCCCAACTAAGATAAAAAGGGTACTGTTGAAATTATCACCCTAGTTGAACTACTTAAAATAGGCAATTAGGTGGGATCCTTAGAGGATGCTCTCCTAAGCTAGGGATTAGGCCATTTTCTTATGGCCTTGTCATCCACTTTATGTATGATGATGGTTCGGTGTTCAGTCCTAAGGTACTTGACCTCAATGAAGATGATCTCATCGAGAAGTTTTCAATAGGCCTTTCAATGATCACTTCTCTCTCACTAGCCCTCTCCTATCCCACTTTGTTGTATCACCCACATGTTGATCAACGCATATAAGAATTTCCTCTCTATTGTGATTTCCACTTATTACACATACCCGTAGGCCGAGAAGGTTAAGCAGTATTTGAAAGATCCTAGTAAATTTGATGTGGCTATTGCGCCTAATGCTTCTGCTACTCGTACTACTGTTGTTGGTCTGGCTACTGTAGTGGAAGAGAAGAAGGAAGACCCTGCTAAGAAATCTGATGATGATATGGATTTCAGCTTGTTCAATAAACCTTTTTTGGCCTTCTATAAAATAAAATTTTTTTGTCAATGGGAGTTAAATTATTTTATAAAATACTACTTTTGTATATTTTTAAATTGCATTTTATTTTATCCTATTTTATTAGTTATTAAAGGATAATGTCTTGGTTGATTTGGTAATTTCTTATTTATTATGGAATTATTTGAGTTAAAAAAATGTTCTAAACCCTAAACCCCTAACTCTAAACCTAAACCTAAAATAACAAAATAAATTACAAAATAAACATAAAACCTAAAACCTAATAAACCTAAACCCTAAGAATGAGTAGAACCTTAACGGTAGGAACATCACCGTCAACTAGGCTCAGTCTACATCTGGCGATGGAGGCAATGGCGGAGGCAGAGGCGGTGATTATCACAATAGTGGTGGGGGACTTGGAGGTGTTGGTGGATATGAAGGTGGTGGTTGGAGCAGTGGTGGTTATGGAGGTGGGAGGAGCGAAGGAGGTTACAGCCGTGGTGGTGGCGAGAGAGAGAGAGAGGATTTGATGGTGGATCCATCTACCGAGATCATGGTGGTTCTACTAGGAATTAGAGAAACTAAAGAATGGCCAATCCAATCTGCTACTTATGGAACTATGTATTTACAGTAGAGATGGTTCTAGTTATCTATGATTTTTGATTTGCTCTATGCGTGTTCATTTTTTAGCTATGCCAATGCTTGTGTCTTAGAAAACTTGGTGTGTTACTTGGTTGATGAAATTGAAAAGAAAAAATGTTGAATCTGAATTATTCCCTAATAAAAAAAAAACTAAAAACCCTAAACTAAAACTTGAACCCAAAACCTAAATCCTAAACCCTAAAAATAAAATCCCCCACCACCACTGTGATAACTGCTGCCTCCGCCATCACGTCCACTGCCTGGTCCAGACTGAGCTTGGTTGATGGTGATGTTTGTGCCATCAAGGTTCTGCCCATTCTTAGTGTTTATGTTTAGGTTTAGGTTTATTAGGTTTGAGGGTTTAGGTTTATTTTATCATATATTTAATTACTTTAGGATTATGTTTAGGGTTTTTTGATTAGGGTTTAGGTTTTAGGGTTAGAGTTTAGGGTTTTGGGTTTAAAGGTTAAGGTTGAGGGTTTAGGGTTTATGGTTTAGGGTTTTAGGGTTTATGCTTTTAGGGTATAGGGTTTAGGGTTAGGCTTTAGGATTTAGGGTTTAACGTATAGGGTTTAATGTTTTAGGTTTAGTGTTGTAGGATTAGGGATTAGGGTTTAGGGTTTAGGGTTAGTTTTAGGGTTTATGGTTTAGGGTTTTAGTTTAGGGTTTTAGGTTTTAAATAAAAAATAGTGGTAGGTTTAGGCTTTAGTTTATTAAGTTTATTTTTTATTTATTTTTATTTATTTTATTTTAATTATTTTATTTTTTTTATTTAGGTTTTTTTATTTAGTTTAGTTTTATTATTTTAAGTTTACTTATTTTAGCTTAGATTTTTTATTTTAGTTTATTTTTTAGGTTTAGTTTTAGGTTTAGGTTTATTTAGTTGAGTTTTAATTTTAAATTTTTTTTTAGGTTTAGGTTTTATTTTTACTTTTAGGTTTAGGTTTTATTTTATTTTTTTATGTTTATTTTTTATTTTATTTTGGTTTTGTTTTTTTTATTTATTTCATTTTTAAGTTTTATTTAGTTTAGGTATAAATTTTTAGGTTTTTAGGGTTTAGGGTTGAGGGATTAAAGTGTAGGGTTTAGGGTTTACTGTTCAGGGTTATAGATTTTAGGGTTTAGGGTCTTTGGTTTAGAGTTTAGGGTTTTAGGGTTTAAGATTTAGGGTTTAGGGTTTTTGGTTTTGGAGTTTACCATTTAGGGTTTAGGGTTTTGTTTTTTTATTTATATTTTTAAATTAAGTAAAGTGGCAGGTTTACATTTATTTAGTTTATGTAGTTTATTTTTTATTTATTTTAGTTTTTCTTAATTTTAATTTTTATTAAGGTTTTTTTATTTTATTTAGTTTCATTTATTTATTTTAAGTTTATTTATTTTAGTTTATTTTTTCGGGTTTAGGTTTATGTTTAGGTTTATTATTTTAGTTTAGTTTTATTTTATTTTATTTTTTTAGGTTTAGGTTTTATTTTCTATTTTTAGGTTTAGGTTTTTATTTTATCTTTTTATGTTTAGGTTTTAGGTTTTTAATTAAGGTTTATTTTTTGGTATTATTTTTTAGTTTAGATTTAGGTTTATTTTTAGTTTAATTTCTTTTATTTTGTTTAGGGTTTAGGTTTAGTTTATTTTAGGTCTAGGTTTAGGTTTTATTTATTTTAGCTTAGGTTTAGGATTATTTTATTTTGTTTATTTTAGGTTTAGATTTTCTTTTAGTTTTGGGTTTAGGTTTTATTTTTTATTTATTTTTAGGTTTATATTTTAGGTTTAGGTTTTTATTTGGTTTTATTTTATTTTATTTTAAGATTATTTTATTTTTATTTTACATTTAGTTTTTATTTTATTTTTATTTTATGTTTAGTTTTTGCTTTATTTTTATTTTACATTTAGTTTTTAATTTATTTAAGTTTTTTTATTTTTAAGTTTATTTTACTTTTTAGTTTAGTGTAGGTTTTTATTTATTTTATTTTAATGTAGTTTTATTTTTTTACTTTTTTGTTTTCTAGGTTTAAGTTTAGGTTTATGTTTTTATTTTATTTTATTTTTTAATTTTTATTTAGGTTTAGGTTTATTTATTTAGGATTTATTTAGCTTAGGTGTAGGTTTCTAGGTTTTTAGGATTTAGGGTTAGGGTTTGGGGTTTAATGTTTAGGGTTGAGGGTTTGTGGTTTAGGGTTCTAGGTTTTAGGGTTTAAGGTTTAGGGTTTAGGGTTTAGGGTTTTAGGGTTTAGTGTTTTAGGTTTAGAGTTTAGAATTTTAGGGTTTAGGGTTTTAGGTTTAGGATTTAGGGTTCTTTTATAGGAAAATTAGGAAAATTTTATTGCCACAAAGAAAAGGTACAAAGTCCTTAGAGGGGGCAAATCTCTAAGCTAATGCTCAAAGAGCTACCAAAAGTCCTAAAAAGATAAGCCCCCTAACTAATACAATAGTTAATGAAAGCAAGCAAAGGAAAATAGAAATAGTAATCCACAAAAGAAAGTCCATGTAAGCAGCAACAAACTTCTTCGGCTCCTTTTGAAACCAGCACGATCCACCATCAATAGTCTCCCAACCTATAAAAGAGATCTGCAAC
Source organism: Cymbidium sinense (assembly GCA_021442155.1). Classification (NCBI taxonomy): domain Eukaryota; kingdom Viridiplantae; phylum Streptophyta; class Magnoliopsida; order Asparagales; family Orchidaceae; genus Cymbidium; species Cymbidium sinense. The sequence continues at coordinate 28,191 of JAKCPB010000050.1, read as the reverse complement.
ATGCTTTTAAAGGGATGAGAACAAATAATCAAATAATTAATCAAGCATAAAAAGTAAGAGTAGATAAAAGGAATGAGATAAAGAAAAGGCTCAGGCTAAGTTACAATCTTCTCAAGGAGCAACACTATATGTAAGCATCCAGACTTCAGGTGAAGGGCTACAATTACATATAGTGCTACCAGCCAAAAGATGAAAGAGTGGGAAACATCAAGGCCATCATCACCAGCATACCTCTTGTAGCATCTTATCTAAGGATGATCATCACACAAACCTACATAAAACTTTAAACAGAAATATAACCTCCAAACACCCAGCACACAGAGATATTAAGTTCAGTATAATAGATAAGGAGGTAAACCATCAGGATAACACCAGACCAGAGAGAGCACCACCAAAGCCACACCAAGAATGGATAACAAAATCACTAGGAACAAACATCAGAATATGTGAAAAAGCACTAAACAGAGACAAGATAAAGGAAAAAAGGAAACACATAGGTGGTAGGAACATCCATTAAAAGGAAATGCAAAGAGCCCAAAGAAATAATAGCCAATCTAACAGCAAGACTAATAGCAAGAGGGTTAGGCAACAAGGCAACCATCTAAACAGGAAAGGGGAGAGGTTTAGCCACAGCCCAGAATGAAAAATCCCAGCAAGAAGAAACCAGAAGAAAGAATGATAGAAAGATAAGTAGCCGGTTCCCAGCATAGTCTCCAAAGGAGCAAAAAAATTATACCAAAATAAATATTCCTTTAACCAACCCAGCCAGCCAGAACAACCAATCCAAGCAACCAGCAAGGAAGACCCCGCAAGCCACCATAATAGCCAAGGATCCAAGTCATGAAACCCAGAACCATCAGCAAAAAGGCCAACAATAGTCATCCAGTCATAAACATCAAAAATATCCCTAGGGATAGAAACAGTCAGCAGCCACTAATCCTAATCTAAGGAAAGGAGAGTCTAGTCCGGAAAGATAGAGACAACAGCCAATGATAGAAAAAAATGCCCATTAGGACCAAATACCATCCAACAAATAGAAACAACAGCAAAACAAAAACCCAACAAAACCACGATCACCCCAGGACAAAAAATAGCCCACTAGTAGTCTTCAGCCTGCCCGTTCAGAAAAAACCAAAACCAAAACCTCAGTAACATAGGGGGAGGACAAACCCATATTCAAAAGATATAACGATCCAATTATGTTCATCCTCAAACTCATCCAAAAAAAAAAAAAAGTAAGGGTAAAGAGCCACAAAAAATAGTTCTCCAAGCTACAACAAAGCAGTAAATAGTCCTCAAGGGCACCCAATCTCTCTTAGTAATAGGGGCAATAACCACATAAACACAGCTGCTAAAAGCCATAATTTGATTATCAAACCCTAAGCAAGAAACCCACACCCTAAACAAAATAAAGGACAAGAGTAGGTGAGAAGGGTGAACTCATTAGAATGGAGGACAACCAAGCACCATGAAATAACGGCGACTAGCATCTAGTCATAGAACAACCATTCTAGAAAAACTTAGAAAAATGACCACCAGAAAAGAGAGCTAAAACCAAAGGCAAGTAACAAATCCAGAATGAACAACACCCGGGAAGGGAAAAAACCCACATCCAGACAACACCAGCAACCAGCTAACCAGAAAGTCCAAGATAAACAAACTAGGCTACAGAGAGATCTAACCAATAAAGAGGACCACACCAATCAGAAGACAAGCAAAACCTAATACCCTCCACCTGGTACAAACACATCCTGCAGTGTCAGAGAGAAAACAAACCATAAACCAAAAATTGCAAAAGAAAGCCAAGATAAAGAAATATAACCCCAACCAATCCAAAAGATAGAAAGAACTCAAATTGGAGAATAAAAATAGATTTAGGTGAAGAGAAAACTCAAGACCAAACTAGTAGAGGAAATAACTAGTTCTAAGAAAAAACACCACCATAGAGAAAGCCAAAGGAGGAAGGAAAAGCTAAAAAAACCTCTAAGGTAAGGCAATCTAGTTTTATCTAGATTCACAAGACCCATAAAATAGAAATCATTAGAAAACATTTGCAAATAAGAAGCCTCGCCAAAAAGCACAACAATTTCCTTCCCTATAAATATAAGAAATTGGAAAATCTAGGTTAGCAAGAAGACTCCCAATATGATTAAGCAAATAAAACACATCATCATTACCATGTGAATTAGATGTTGGCTTAATTAGCCTCATGCTCAATTCAATTAATTTTGATGATAACAAACAAATGCTTAATGAATATTTTTATGTGTTTCAGATATATCAATTGCTAATTACATATCTAATACATTAAAGAAAATTGCAAGAGTAGAAGAATGAAAAGGATAATGTGAAGCTCAATATACAAAATTTTGGGTTATATGACTATTCATATGAGTTCATTGGCATGAATCAATTTGCTCAAACTTAACATATTATTTTAATGAGGTTAATTTATATAAATCTTTATCTAATTAACATTCAATTATATGTTTCATACATAGCATTAAAATTGTCAAAGTAATAAATGATAAAAACTATTAAGTATAATTATTTTATTTACTTAATATAATTAAGTATTTTAATTTAATTTGCTGGTTATAAGATAACTAACATATTTATGATTATATATAAATTATATCATAATTTTAAATGTCACATGTCAAAATTAACAAAAAATATATTGTATTTGTATTTTAGCCAAAGTCATTTTCTAATCAAAGAATTCTTATCCGATTTCATCTCCAACGGATTCCTTGAATTTTTTTCTTTAATTTAAGAGGTTACATGGCCCACTTTTGATTAAAATTGAATTTATTATGATTTTCTAAACATTAGCTAATTTTTATAATGAATGCATGCTACATGCTTTGAATATATTAAGAGCCGTATTTTATTACTTTTGACTTACCCATGTGAATAGCCAAATTTTGGCTGCTAAATTTAATATTTATTTAATATAAATTATATTTTTATTGAATATTAAATTATTATATGATAACATGAGGTTTGCATGATATATTTTTAAAATATGATCTTCTTGCCTATAAATAGCCCTCATTCTCTTCATGAAAGCATTCCTCATTCAAAATTCAAAATCCCTCCACCAAATCTAAGAGAAAAATTCTTAAATTTTTCTTCCAAGTGTTCTCAAAATATTGCTAGATCAAATCCTTGGTTTGGAAGCTTCAACATCTTCAACTAAGCAAGCCTTCTCAAATTATTTGAGTTTGTTTTCTTGATTTTAATCCTCTTTAATTGTTCATGCTATTGCACCATCGATTTATTCTTTCCAATTTATACTTTTTTATGGATTAGTCTTTGGACATTATTTTTCACATCAAAGTTTCTCAATCATTTTTTTGTGATAAACTCTTGTGATAGTTTGTAGGATCAATTTCAACTTGCTGAAAATTTTAACTTCCTACAAATTTATTTTGGTTTCTTGAAATATTTCTTCATTAGTCTTATTTTGAAAGATCATATATTCTTAGATCTATTTTAGAAGTATATTTTTAAGTATTTAAAAATAAATTATTGTGCTGAAATTATTTTTATATTTACTAGATCTCTCTTTTTAATTAAAAACTTAGTGGCATACTTAGATCTATCATATACTCATTTTATTTAAGTACTTTGTGATCATTATCATTAATTGAAAGAATCTTTTTGGAAAAATAAAATAAATTATTCCTTGCTGAAATTTATTTTATTGTGTAAAAGAATATTGTGAAATTATTTTGAAATCATTTTTAAACATCTTAGTAAGATCACTTTAAGATATTCATTTCAATATTAAGTGAGCATATTATCTTGACAAAAATTTTAAGTTGTAAGTGATCATTTATAAGTTTTGAGATCATTGAACTTCTTGGTATACTTGTGAGAGATTTATTTTATCAAAATTTATTATTTTGTATTTTTCTTTTTGTGCTGTAAAATTTATTTTGGGTTTTGTCCTTTCTAGGAGAGTACATATTATTGTAGGGGTTGTACTCGCCCCATTATAGGAGAGTACTATTTGTAAGCTATTTTTGCATTTAGTAGATTCCTAGCCAGGGGTGATTAGGCGTGGACGTAGGCCAATTTTGGGGTTTGGCAGACCATTAAAATTGTGCCTATTGTCTCTCTTTACTTTCTTGTACTTTTATTTTTTTGCATTAAGAATTGTATCTGTCATTATAAATTCAAAATTAGTTTTCTACTAAAATTTAAGTTCAAAGTTTTTAATATCAAATTCACCCCCCCCCCCCCCCCCCCCCCCCACCCTCTTGGGTGCTATAGTGACTCACATTAGATTTAAGTAAATCTAAAAGAAAGAGAACATCAACTTCAAACCAAATCTTATAAAAACCTTGTTGTAAACAAATGGAAATTCCATGATGAATGCCTTTAAGTTTAGCAAATGAAACAGAAGGCACTAAAGGGTAGCAAAAGTAAAAAACCTTGCCGGATCTCTCAAAATCCCACCACAACCATAATAAGAAATTGAGCCATCTTGTTAATTTTAATGTAATGATAATTAGGTTTAATCTAATATATGATTTTTTGGGTAGAAGAGACATTACAAGGAGGAAGATTAATCCAAAATTTCAAGGCCATAGACTTGTACCCATTAAAATTGAAGTGAGTAAGAAGATTAGCTTTGAAAAGAGAAAAAATTTTATATTTAGATCTAGCAATGATACAATTATAATTCATAGGAATATTATAGTGCTTTACATCATTTCTATTCATCAAAATATACCAAAGAATAGTAATAGCTAATGTAATTTTAACATGACCCTTAGAAGTATGAGAGAATCATGCTTCAAGGAGTTGCATAATAAAAAATGAACCATTAAAGTGGAAGTATTAAAAATATTATCATACCGGTTCCACATTCTAGCGATGTAGGGCCATTCACGAAACATGATCCACACTTTCAATGTGATAGCAACAACATTTAGAGGGAGTTGGAAACCTTTTTTCAAAAGAGTAGCATCCATAGGGCATAATGCTTAAGAATGTGCCAAGTTAAGATCTAGACCGAAATAGGGATACTATTATTCCATATTTTAGTAAAAACCAAGGACTCTTGATATTTAAATCTAATAAAATGCCACACATCCTTAAAAATAAAATATCCAGAAGTATAAATTTTGAAAAGAATTTTGTCGGGTTCATTAGGGTGAGGGCAAATTTTAAGGATTTTATTGATGATCACATTAGGGACAAGGTTATTCAATTGAACCACATCTCAATTATTAATAATTAACGATGAACCTTAACATGGAATGAGTATTGAAGGGAATTAATAGAGCCCGACCAAGCCAATTGTCTTGCCAAAAAAATGAGGAACCGGTGATACCCCAAGAAATTAAATTCTCGACTCCATTTGATACTATAAAGTCTTCTCCAAATAGGAGAATCCCCAGATTTGAAAGAACTAATGAGGGGGTGTTTGCCCTGACAATATTTAGCATGCATGAACTTCGACTAGTAACTATCTTTATTTCTAAAGTTCCACCTTATTTTATAAGAAAAAATAATTAATAGAATCCTCTAAGGTTTTGCAACCACCTTCATTATTAGTACCACAATTGTTATGCCAACTAGCCCAATGTAATCTTTTAGTAGATGTATTAGATCCCCAAAAGAATTTATTAAAAAGCCTATTAATCCTTTTAATAATATAACAGGTAGGGACAATAGTAGACAAGAGATATATTGGCAGAGAGCAAAAGGTACTTCCGATCAGGATAAGTCTAGCACCAAAGGAGAGTAAATGAAACTCCTAAGAGGAGGTTTTCTTATTTACTTTTCGAATAACTTATTTAAATAAAGAATACCTTTTCGTTCTATATAAGAGAGTCCCTAGATACTTGATAGGAGATTTTTCATAAACCAAATATTTCTTATAACATTAATCTTAGATAAGGAGATAGAAGAGCTAGTAATAAAAAAAGTTTTATTAGGATTAACATTCAAGCCACTCTCCCTACCAAAATGAATTAAGAACTTACATAATTTTTTAATGTAATGAGTGGAGGCATTGCAAATATAATGAAATCATCAGCAAAGCTAAGGTGAAAAATGGGAAACCCACCAATGGTTCTATAGAACATGTTAGGAATTAAACTAAACATATGCTCAAGACATCTTGAAAGATATTTCACTACAATAATGAAAAGAGCAAAAGAAAGAGGGTCGCCTTGCCTTAGCCCATGATAAGAGGAGAAAAAACCATCCACTCACCATTAAAATGCATAGAAAACCAAGAATTCTTAATTCCATTCTTAATTAAAGCAATAAATTGATTAGAGAACCCAAATAAAGTATAAAATTTTATTTAGGAAAACCTAACCAATATTATTGTAAGCTTTGGAAATGTCAAGCTTAATAAGCAGGTTTCCATCGCAAACTTTGGCATTTAAATCATGGATCATCTCTTGAGCTAAAAGTATAATATCAGAAATGGATCTCCCTTTAACAAAATTAGTTTGATTGGGGGAGATAATTTTAGTGAGCAAGATACTCAATCTTTTAGCCAAAATCTTAGAGATAAGTTTTTTTAAAAAAAGAGCAAAGGCTAATCGGCCTAAAATCACTCCAAACTTTAGGATTGTCTTTTTTAATAATTAAAATAATGGAGGTGCTAGCAAAATATTTGGGAAGGATACGACCTTTAAATATATCAAGAACTACTTTAATTAGGTCCTCTTTAATGACAGTCCAACATTTTTGGAAAATAAAGGGTAGTATAACCATAAGGCCTAACCATAGAGTCTTTATTTATATTCTGCAAATTATCAAAAATTTTAATCTTAGAAGGTAAGGAACAAAGCATATTGTTATCCTCATCCGAAATAAAATTAGGAATAACTTCAGGCCAAGAAATATCATCATAAGAAACATTTTTATTCAGAAGCTCTTTATAAAAAAGGACAATGAACTCAATAAGCTCCTTTTTATCCATACACCAAACTCCATCATTAATTTTAATTTTATGAATATGGTTTATAGCTTTTTTTTTAACCATGACATGGAAATATTTGGTATTAGGATCGGATCTCCATCAGAGATCCATTTCATAGAAGCTTTTTGCCGCCAATAAGTCTCCTCCATATCTTGAAAACATGTCAACCTATCTTTAGCTTGAGCCAACATCTAAATTTTGGAAGGATCATTAACAACATCTTCTAAAATGATCACCTCATTCTCCATTTTATTAATATCGACAAAAATATTCTTAAAATAATGTTTATTCCACCAAGAAAGGCATTGTTTAAGTATTTTTAATTTGAACCACAATCTCTTCATCGCAAAAATAGAGTCACCATGATGTAGAGGTTCTCCCAATTACTAGCAACAACATTTAAAAATCTATCATCCATAGGCCACATATTTTGGAAACGAAAAGGGATAGGGGAAATGAATTTGGTAGCATTAAAATTAACATTAATAAGCAAGGGAGAATTGTCAAGGGTCGCTTAAATGCTCCACAGAAGTAATATGGAAAATATTAATCCATGGATGATTAAAAAGAACTCTATCAAGCCTTTGCCACAATATATAATTATTCCATGTAAATTGAGACCCAATAAAGCCAATGTGAGTAAGATAACATTTAAGGAGCATGTTATTAAAATCTTCCATAGAAAATAAGTTAGAGCATTTCCATAATGTTTAGAGGAAGTAGAGATAGTACTAAAATCTCTACCCACAAACCAAGGAGCATCAATAGAAGAAGAAAGACTAATAAGTTTCTCCCAAAGAATGCATCTACCATTTCTATTACAAGAAGCATAAATAAAGGAACCAAAATAACTAAAATTATCATAAGTAGTCTTAACATTCAAAACTTGGGATAAATCATCAAAAATCTACATAACATAGGGACTATTCCAAAAAAATCCAAATTTTATTGCTATAGTTAGCAAAAAAATTACTAAAGCCAATCATTCTAGCAACATAATAAATGTTAGAAGGAATAATAAATTGTTCCAAGATAGCCAAGAATGAAATGTTATGAGTACAAACTAAGTTTCTAATTCTATTTCTAACAGAGAGGGTATTAATCCCTCTCACATTCCAAATTAAGAAAGAAACCATTTATTTTTGGGCAGAAGAGCCATATCTAGTAAATCTAGCAAATTAGGAAGTTTGGTTTTAAGAGTTTTATTTTTATTTCTAAAAATAGTTTGGAACTTATTATTCATATCCACTACATCACCATCTGAGAGAGATTATTCATGGTTGTTTTTGGAGAAAATTTGCACATTTAAAGCATCATTGCAAGCCACTTCACCCTCTTCCAAATTATTAGGTTAAAAATGTCAAAATAGAAATTAGTTCAACATTAGAAGAGGAGGCAGGAAAATGATTAGAGCCATTTAAAGCACAAGTGCCCAAGTCAGAATTAGAAGCCTTTTCATTAGTTTGCTCTCTATTCAAACTCTCATCTAGGATCACATTCTCATCAATTAATGGTGGCATTGAAGCAGGAATTGAATCATTTGAGACAAAATCATCATCCTTAAGTTTCGAAAACATATTATTACCCATATTATTACCAATATCGAGGGCATTCAACTGTATAGAATCATTGAAGGTAAGGCATCCTTATTAACATGACCGACATCCAAAAGCGATCAAGCTTAAGAACTACATTCTCCACGAAATAGTGGGTGGATCAAGATAATGTCCCTCGCTGTGTAAAGAAATGTCCATATGAGAAGAATTTTGTGCTTTAACCAAGGGTGCCTTTAGGTTTGGATCCAAATTATTATTAACTGATTTTGGTTTCTTAAAGTGACGGTGAACCACAAATTAATCTGAAAACCCATGACCATAAATTTTACAATGGGAACTAAAAATAAGAAAATTCTCAAATTCCACATTTGCAAATATCCATATTTCTCTAATCCTAGCCAAATTTCCTTAAGAAATTTTTTAATTATATCCAACTCGACTAAAATTCGAAAATGAGGGTGTATTAAAACATACTGTCACTTGAAGAGGATGACCAAACATCACACCCACAAAGAAAAAAAAAATCATGATTAATGAAATGGACATGCATATTAGGAAGAGAGATCCAAACTAGAATAATAGGAGATTCCTCCTAAATATCAAAAAGAGGCATCCATTTGAACAATCTTATCTGGTAATTGAAAACAAAATACAAGCGATGAGAAAAAAACATGAGAGTAATCCAAATTGTTGGAAAGCTGGATCAATACATGACGGGAATCGATCAATCTGATAGAAAAAATTCTAGAGAGTTTCAAGCTATGGAAGAAAGATTGAATATTCTACAAAGTAGGATGATGCAAAGCGAATTTACCCACTAACAAAAATTCAAAAGGCTTATGAAGCCTTTACAATAACGAACACATTATCATGGGTACATAGAAGGAAGTCAAAATAAGCTCGAGACTCACCAGTACAATTAGTCTTACTAGAACATCCTTGAATGATTTGAAGCCAATGATGGATTTATCTTAGAAACTCCCAAAGAGCCAAAAAAAAATTAGTGAGCGACAGATTATCGATCTCCCCCAGGAAGAGAATTCACAACCATGATCAATAACGACTCATGACAGGACAAGTCGAATGTCGATCGAACTTGCCAAAATGGAAGCAACTGCCAAAATTACCATAGAAAAAACCACATGGAAGTGACTCCATGGGGAAATGCTAGAGCACAAAGAGAATGGAGGAGAGAGAAGATGCTCGAATGAATGAGTTTCATTTTTATTTAGGGTTTAGGGTTTCGGGTTTAGGGTTTAAGGTTTAGGGTTAGCATATGGTTTTGGGTTAGTTTAGGATTTAGGGTTTAGGGTTAGTTTTGGCTTTAGGGTTTAGGGTTCTAGGGTCTAGGGTTTTAAAGTTTAGCATTTAGGTTTAGGGTTTAGGGTTTAGGGTTAGGGTTAGAATTTAGGGTTTAGGGTTAGTTTAGGGTTTAGGGTTTTTTAGGGTTTAGGGTTTAGGGTTTTTTAGGGTTTAGTGTTAGTTTTATGGTTTAGGGTTACGGTTTATAGTTTAGGATTTAGGGTTTCAAGTTTAGGGTTTAGGTTTTTTAATTAAAGCAAGTAGGTTTAGGTTTATTTAGTTTATTTTTGACTTAATTTAGTTTATTTTATTTTATATTTTTATTTAGGTTTATTTTTTATTTTTATTTTATTTAGTTTATTTATTTTAGTTTATGTTTTTTTATTTTAGTTTTTTTTAGTTTAGGTTTAGGTTTATGTTTATTTTTTTGTTTAGTTTTATTCTTATTTTATTTTTTAGGTTTAGGTTTTATTTTTTATTTTTAGTTTTAGGTTTAGGTTATTATTTTATTTATTTTTTGGTTTATGTTTTAGGTTTTATTTTTTATTTTATAGGTTAGGTTTAGGTTTATTTTAGTTTATTTTATTTTATTTAGGTTAGGGTTTAGGTTTAGTTTATTTAGTTTAGGTTTAGGTTTTATTTTAGTTTAGTTTATGTTTATTATTTTATTTTATTTATTTTAGTTTTCTTATTAGTTTAGGGTTTTGGTTTTATTTTTTGGTTTTATTTTTAGTTTTATTTTTTAGGTTTAGTTTTTTATTTACTTTATATTTTATTTAGAGTTTTATGTCACCATCCTTCAAGATCTTTGATGGTAGTGGGAACCAACGATAACATATTACACACTTTAGAGCTTACTGTTGCAACACCATTGGCAGTAATGCACTCCTCTTCCTCCTTTTTGTTAGTGGTCTATCAGGTGTTGCATTTGATTGGTACACCCAACAATTTGGTGAAGACTTTCTTGAGTTTAAGCACCTCTTCATCAAGAGGTTTGTTGGAGCTTAGTAGAGGGTGACTGTAGGTGACCTCATTGAAGAGAAATAGAAACTCAATGAGTCTCTTGTTGATTACATTCTCAAGTGGCACAATCTGAGCATGAAATGCAAACCATAGTTGTCCGAACAGCATGCCATTGAGATTCTTCTCAAAAAATATCCATGGCTGCCTTCATGCTTAAGGGTTTCTGATCAAATATTCAAGAAATCAATCAACATGGAAGCTAGCCTACAAGAGGAAGCCAAGCTTCCCCTTTCACGACCAATCATCTAGCCAAGCTATAGAAGGTGTTTGAGAAGAAGCCAGGACAGTTGTGTTGTGAGGGAAAGATCTAGCTAGAGTTTATAAGAGACTATGAGCTCGCCTCCTTTACCACTCTTCCACCACCTCGCCACCATACCTTCACATGACCACCAATGACCATTTCCACCACCTCGGTAGCCTATAGCGGTGATATTCATATCCATCAGGTAGCTACTTTCCACTCTTTCAAATAGATTGAATAAGCAATATTCATTGAGGGAGATAGTTAGGAAAATCTTTAAGAATCTCTTAAAGAAACTTGACTTTTAGTTACCAAAGCCAAGAGGAGGAAGTGGGCAAGAGCAATGATCTTAGTTATTGCCCCTACCACGCATGTTAAGCCATGTCTTAGAGGATTGTGTCACTTTTAAGGACTAGCTTGAGCATACTAGTTGGGAGCCATGGTTATCCCTAAAGAATACTTATTAGGATAACCATCAGTTATTAGAGTAATCCTTGGGGATACTTATGATCCTTTAAGACTAAGAAGGTTAGATATCTCCCCATCCCAAACCTCTAAGAAGATCATTTCTAAGATCAAGAAGCTTTCCTTGCAGTGCCAAATGCTCAAACCTCCAACACTAAGGAAGGTTTGCTAGTTGCAAGGATAACTGAGGGTGAGAGCAGTAGTAATAGCTCACCATACTTTTTGGGATAGTCCAGGCTACCACCAGAGTACTCCCTCCACCATTATAACTACCACCTCTTATGGTAGCTCCTCTTATACTAGCAGAGCATTGTATCTGAATAAGGGCACTAAATTCCTTACTCTACTTTGATTTTATTATGTACCTCCACCAAAAGAAATTAATGAAGAGGCTGATTCTACTTATATATTGTCTACTTTTGATGCTCTTGATTTTATTCCTATTGAAAGCTCTCTAAGTCTAAATAAAAATAATAGCTCTAGTAGTTTCAATTCTTTCTTTTCTGACTCAGAGTTAGATTATCTTTCTTTGAATCAATCAGGTTCACCTCTTGAGATTGACTTGGAGTCAACTGACTTTGAGGATCCCATAGGAGAAGCTATAGGTATGCCTGATGAGAAGGTAGAACTTTCCATAAGCTCATCATTCCAAGAAGTCTCTGAAGTCAATCTACATAGTGGCAAAGTTCTACCTCTTAGCACCTAGATAAGTGTAAGCAAGTCATTGGTTTAGTGAGATAGCCCCTCCATAGGATAATCCACCCATGGATATGCTTGTGGAGAACCAAGCAAGTTGATTACAATGTCCTAACTCACCTTAGAAAGTTTCCAGCTAAGTTAAGCATATATGACACCCTTGTCTTATCCACAGAGATGAGGGAATCTCTAATCAAGGCCTTGATCTTGAGATATGCCTAGCTTAGCTGACCGCTACTTAAGTGGAGGCTTTCCACTCGAAGGACATCTTAGGAGTTACATTGATGATGAAGACTTACTCCAGGGATGTGAGAACATAGCCTCTTTACATTAAAGTGATGTTGGCGGTCTGAGCTATCCAGTTTTGGTTGACTAGGTGTCGGTCAACATTATGAGTCTAAGAACCTTTTACTTGAGAATCAACATCTCCAAACTCCAAAAAGAAAGGATGATGTTAAAAGGATTAAATGAATAAGGTGAGAGGGTCTTGTGGTGTTTATTTTTGGATGTATACTAGGGGGAGGGGGATACTTTTTGAGGTGATTGAATACAACATTGAGGTATGATGTGCAATCTTGAAAGATAGAGTCATCACCTTATAATGCACCTAATCACGTAATAAGGACTCCTAAGGCATGACGGGTCTTTGAATGTACCAGAGATTTTTCCCTTACTTTACATGAATGAATAAAATAGTGTTTATATTAAACTTGGTTCTTAAGTTCCCTATGGAGGCAAGCCTCCATAGTTAATTACTTCTTAGAAAATGAAATTTTTAAAGATCATTCTCGATTAAAGTAGACAATATCATGTCCAAAGATTTCAAGGTTAGACTATCAAATTTGGTTGTATTTGGAAAATTAACTAGAAAGTTCAAGGAGAAGACTTATTTTTGGAATCTAAATAAAATAAGTAGGATATGCTCATGATACTAGGAAGCCTAGTGAGCATTCTGATCTATCTTATGGTTGGGCTTTATAATTGTGAAGTTGAGGAGATTTATATGTTTTGAGTTGAAATTTAATTAAATTACTAGGGCTTATAATCCACCAACACAAGGTTGTGGGAATGCCTTAGAGGTGAGGATTTATGCCCGTAGCCTGATGAAAATAGCTACCTCAGATCTTAAATATAGGGAGCTTTAGTATGAGCTAAAGCATGACCTAAATCTAAGCGATAAGTGGACATAAGGGTTTACCTCCACAAGAGAGAATAAATTCTCCGACTTCTAGACTTATAACCACCTGGAGTGACCACCAGTTAACTCCTCCTATGATTTTAAAACCATGTAGCCCAATCTTATGAATTGCAAGATAGCTAGGGTAGTTATTTAATTAGAAAGAGACTAAATTCCTAAACACACTCCCTAAGAGACTAGACCATGCATGGTATGAGCATATGACTTAATCTATAGATGTAAAATCTTTTCAGATTTTATTTCATTTTAGACACATAATTTTGATAGAGAATTTAGGATTTCTTATGCCTAAATACATGATTAAATAGGTTATGGGTCAAATCAGCTAGAAGAAGCTATTCTCCACCACAAGGGATGCCCTTACCCATCAAGCATTCATTTTTCATGCAAGGATGGAGATCCTTCATGTTCTAGGGAGAAATAATATGCATGCATGATGTGAAACATACAACCATACTGCTAAGGGGTTGTTAAATCTTTCAATTATCTTATTTATGTCTTAGGCTTTATGATGAGGTTATGAGTTGTTTAAAATTTATTTATGAGTGATTAGTTGGGTACAAAAGTTATTTTCATCCTAAGAGCCTAATCGTATCCAAGCACATTAAAGCCTCAATCATTTAAAAACATGCCATCCTAATGCACAATGTAAACATATCAAATTATATAAACTATCATAAAAAAATATAGGTGAGCCAGATTCCTTAAAAGGAATGCTTCTTCCATCTCCAATTCTGGCCTTTTGATATCCTTTGCATCCTACATCATGGAAGCCATCTAACTACACAAAATGAGGTTAGCTAAATATACATATAATCCCAAAGTTGTATTTATAATTTGGACTTAGCACTCTACACATGGGTAACTAAGTCCACTGTCTAACTTGGATCATGATTAAGGATTTAAGCAACTAAAGAGCATTCACATTTATTTTTAAGCATCCCTTAAGCATAATCCCTGCAAAAAAAAAATGATTAGGCTAATATTGGCCTATCATCCAGTCTCTACATACACCCACATCCAATCTAGAATAATACATCATAAAACAAAACATACATCAAATCATACACCATCCTAAGTTAGAGCTAGAAGTGGTGACTTAATTCTAATGTATGTATTAAGACTTGTGTGGTAAGTCTTGTTAGGCATTAGTGTTGTATTTTTTAAGTATAGAAGGATTCAATTTAACATGAAAGGTTGATTTCACTTGAAGTAGTTTAATTGATTTGAGAATTTAAATTTGTGTTTTCTTTTATTTCATTTGATTACACTTAGCAACTAAGTGTTATAGAGGAAAAGGATTTCCCACTTTCATCCCTACCTTAAGTCACTTTCTAAAGTATATTAATTTGATTTAGTTCTCTTTAGTGAATGGCTTATTAAATGATTTAATTAATCCTAAGTTTAGGTTCACTTTCAATAATCCTATTCAAAATGAAAGGTATCTTAAGATTAATTTAATTGAATTACTACCACATGACATATATTAAATCATTCTTTTCCATCACATGTAACATGCATATGATTTAATCCTAAGTGTATCTATACATGTAACATATTTTAGCACACTTAAATGATGAATGTATGTGTATATTTAGAATTTATATTTTATTTGATTGAATTATTTAACCATTTTAATTTAAAACTTTATCCAAATTATTATACAAAAGGACATAAGAATGAAATTAAATAGACATGTGCCATTGTTAAACCAATGAAGCGAGGTAGTCAAAATGACTTCCTTAGAGCTAGCTAAAGCCTCGTATTCTCAGGATGTCTAGACTAAATACCCATTTGCATTCAAACATATGCAAATTTGTATACATGAACATAGGAAGTAAGCTCCAAATCATTTGGATAATTAATTCAACCACTTAGTCAATTATGAATGCATGCAATTTTAATGTAAAATGGGATTTTCATTAACTAATCACATATACATATACATGTACAAAAATATAGGCAAGTATGTGTCAT
Source organism: Cymbidium sinense (assembly GCA_021442155.1). Classification (NCBI taxonomy): domain Eukaryota; kingdom Viridiplantae; phylum Streptophyta; class Magnoliopsida; order Asparagales; family Orchidaceae; genus Cymbidium; species Cymbidium sinense. The sequence goes on along the minus strand of JAKCPB010000050.1, from coordinate 12,778 downwards.
TGTTAAACTAGAAAAGTGAGGTAATCAAATGACCTCCTTGGGGCTAACTAAAGCCTCGTATTCCTGGGATGTCTAGACTATATACTTGCTTTTCTTACACATGGATGTATACATAAATGAGGAAAGAAAACCATGCAAAGATATATTTTTTTTGATTGAATCATTTATATATATGAATTAAAGTTCTATCCAAATTCTAATGTTGAAATACATAAGAATGAAATCAAATGGGTATGTGCTATTGTTAAACTTGGGAAGTGAGGTATTCAAATGACCTCCTTGAGGCTAGCTAAAGCCTCGTATTCCTGGGATGTCCAGACTATATACCCATTACCATTCAATCTTATATAAATCAACACATGAATAGAGGAAAGAGAACTCAACATTCATACACTTAAGCTATAAGCACATGCATTTCTTATGTATTTATAACTAGCATCATAACACATATTATTATTCATTTATAAGCTTTTGAAAAATACATTTGGATTTAATAGTGATAATAGCCATGCATATATTAAATTAAATCAACACATGCAAGCTTACATAAAGGAAATCTATTTTATTTTCTTGATTTTGAAAAGATGGATGCATGAATTCAAAGACATACCAAATTTAACATGATTTGAAAGAGACAATCAAATATAAGCATGTGATTCATTCAACCAAAAAGTTCTTAAGGAAAATCAAATCAAATAAGATTATCTAAAGCAAAGCAAAGCTTCTTTATTAATTAAGGTTTGGATTTGATTTGATTTAAAGAGGAGAAGAGAAATCATCAGTTGATGTTTTAAACCCATTCCTGCATCAGTCATTTAATTTAATTTAAGGAAATGTAATTAAGTTGATTTTATGGGTTAATTTAGTTGAACCCTTAAATAGATGAATTAATTACCCTTACCTATGTCACTTTAAAGTAGTTAACTAAATAATTATGAGCCAACATGATATGCATTGAAAATAAACTTGGAATGATCTTATGAAATAAAAGGGGCCTAATTCAACTTGCTCATGATTAAAAGTTAACTAGATTAAGGGACTTAATTAATTACTCTTACTATTTTCCCACACATGTGGACTAACCATAATTTCATTAAACTCCTTTAGGTTATTAAGCACCTAAAGATCTACCCCATGATTTAATTAATTAAGGTCATGTGATTATGATTTTAATTTGATTAAGTGATTTAATTAATTAGTTAAATCTTAATTAATTTCATTTAAAAAAATGAAATGAACTTGGGAAAGGGGTCCCAACCTATTCCTTAGTTCACTTACTATTGAACAATGATTAATAAAATTAATTAACAATTTATTACTATTCATTAGATTAATTAATCATTAATTAATTTAAAAGAGTAGTTAAGGTTTAATTAGTCAATTTTCCAAATTAAGTGAGCAATAAATCCTAAGAAAATCATGGGAGTTAGAGGTCATCCCATTAAATTAACCAATAAAATTTAGGATTAATTGCTTAAGTAATTAAGGAGTAATTAAGCTAATTAATTTTGCAATTAAACCTTAATTACTATTCCAAATTAGTTAAGACCATTTTTAATTAATTTACCTCCGAAATACCTTTAAAATGAGTATTTACTTGCATTTTATTATTTGTCTATGATTTTTTTTATTATTTTTAGAAGTTTTAGGCATTAGAAATGATTAATTAAGCCTAATTAAAGCTAAATCCTGTTGGCTCCATGTGGCGCACTGATGTGGCGTGCTTTCCATGTGGCATAGTGGGATTGGTTACATAAAACTTATCTGACTTAGCGATAATGTGGAGGTGGTGAATTCGCTTTCTTGTCTACCATCCGATATATGATTGGATAGTTGCAATTAATCTCACAGCTTAATAAGATTCATTGATCAGTCGATCCCCTGGCGTCCATTCGTTCAAAATGGGCGGTGCATGATCTAACATCACATAAGTGAGGAGAATGGAGTTAGTCTCATTGCTCACTTTATCCAAGCTTACGAGCTCATCAACTCTAAAGGATCCCACACCTTCATGACATTGATCAAGGGATCCAATCAAGATTACACGAGTTGCAAGTTTTCTTCAAAAAGCTCCAACCCATTTTTGCCTAAGGATATATTTTGGAAGCATACCTAGCTAGAGCTCAAGGTGCAACTCAAGGATTGAAGCTTCATCTAGTGGAGATGAAGCCCTATTGAGCAGCAATTGGATCAATTCCTTGATATTCACTCTGAAGGCCATGAATCGATGATCTGGACCTCAACTTTGATCAAAGTCCCACCTCCGGTGCTCTAAAAGCTTGGGAGATGATTCATTTTGGCTCGATGAGGCCTAGGGAAGGTGAGTGCAAAATTAATTTGAGTTTGATTGAAAAATGGGAAGTTATGTCAAAAATGGGAGTGTCTATTTTGAGATGGATGGGAATGGCATTTTTTGATCAAGGAATGAGCTTGGGAGCTTAAGGAATGGCTCTAGTAGCTCATCTTGGGTAGCTAGGGCTCTAAGGAATGATTTTTGTGCATATTTGAGTGGAAACGAGGGGGTGTATACCCCTTTCATCTTATTTAGATGGTTGATTCAGTTTGGCTTCTAGTGGTCATTCATCCATCTTAGGGAGTCATGGGTGGCGGGGAGGAGGTGAGTTGGCTTGGCTTGGTTGGTTGAAGTTGTGGACATGGATGCCAAGAAGGAATTATGGGTGTCTTATGGGTTTCAAATGGTCCAATGGGGAGGGTGAGGTGATTCACCTCCCATGGGTCATGGTGACAACACCCATTGGTTAGGTTCCGTGTCCTAGGTGCCTAGTGGACCATTGGGAGAGTACCAAGTGTCCAAGGAATGGAAATGACCACTTACATGGTTGATTTGTCTCATGTGATGCCCTTGATCGATGGGTAGAATGATCATTTGGCATTGGATTTGATTTTGGCATATTTCAAATGAGTCAAAAGTGGGTTATCCCAAATTTCAAGTCAATTGGAGTCGATTTGTTTAGGTTTAGCTCAATTTGACTCATTTAGGTCAAATTGGGTTAGGTTGGTCAAGTTGACCAATTGGTCAATTGGGTCAATCAAGGTTGGGTCGTTCATATGATCATTTGGGATGTTTTGGTTCTTATTTTGGTTTAGTTTGGCTTTTGATTTTGGCACGTTTGAATTCATTTGGGTCAAATGGTTAAGTTAACCAATTTGACCAAATTATTAAGCTTGGGTGATGGGTTGGGTTTAGTTGACCAATTGAAGATGATTGTAGGCTTTGGTTTCACTTAATTTGGTTTTGGTTTTGATTTAGTTCAACTTGAACCATTAGGTCAATTTGGGCTAAGTAGGTCAATTGGGTTCAATTGTGTTCAATCATGGCTTTGGTCAAGTTCAACAATCAATTTGGAATGAACTTGAGCCATTGGTTCAATCAATTTGGTTTATATTTTGATTTGACCCAAATTATTCTTTTAGGTCAATTTGGGTCAACTTGGGTCAAGAGGGCCAATTTGGATTTGGTTTGACTCAATTGACGGTCAAGTCATTTTCAAATATTGATTTTGATTTGGTATGAATCATTGGTTTCAAGGGATTTGGGTTAGGTTGCAATTTGGCTAGTTTGGGTTCATATGGGTTAAGGACTTGGTCAAATGTTCAAGTTGGCTTGGTTTGACCAATTTATGATAATTGATCAAGCTAGGGTGATCAAAAATCATGATGGGAGGTTTTTATGGGCTTGGTTCAATCTAATTTGGGTTGGATTAGAACTTGGCTCAAATATGTCAAATTGTTCACTTTGGGTCACGTGGACCAATTGGGTTTAGTTGGCTTGACTTTGGTTGAGTTTATATATGGATTTGGGATTGATATATAAATTCAATTGCAATTGGGTTGTGTTCGAATGGGTTTTTGTTCATTTGAACATTTCAAGTCAAAAGGGTTAAGTTGGGTTTGACTTGGGTTGATTTTTTTTGATGATTGTAGATTTCATTTATATTTGTGAATATGATTGAAGGTATGATTGATTCATGTGAAAATCAATTGAATTTGGGTTTTGGAATGAAGGAATTTGGCTAAGTCCATGGAGTTGGGTCATGTGGCTTAGGTTTGGATTTTGATTTGGTTTGATTTAGTTTTGATGATTTAAATGTATATTTCATTTAAATTTGTAGATGATTGAAAATATGATTGATTTATAAAAAATCAGGAGTTTGACTTGATTTGGATTAAGATTTAGCTAGTCCATGGGATAGGTCATATGGCTTAGGAAGGGTTTGATATAATTTGATTTAGTTTTGATCATTTGAATGTAGATTTGATTTATATTTAGAAAGATGATTGAAGATATAAATTGATTATGAGAAAATCAATTGATTTTGGATTGATTTGGATTAAGATTTGGCTAAGTCCATGGGATAGGTCATATGGCTTAGAAGGGTTCAAGTTTGGATTTGATCATGGGCTTCAATCATTTGGTTTTGGAATTTTGGTTTGATTTTGATTTGAATGATGTTTGAATTGAACTTGAGGTTTGGCTTGAGAAGGTGAACATGGATTGGATTTGGGTTGTAGGGTAGGTTGATTATCTTAATCCTAAGGCATAACTAATCATATGGTTAACTCTAAGTCTTTAGGCTTAGGTTAAGTGTTTACCTAATGTTAGAAGTGTCTTATGACTAGGAAATCTTAGTGTCTAGAAGACTCTAAGTCTAAGATGGGAAGATTGAATTTGCACTCAAAGTGAGGTCAGGGCCTTGGCTCCATAGTGTTTCCTTGGAGATAGATGATTGGAACCAAAGCCAAGTTTCACATTATAGACTTGGATACATCTTTCAAGCTTTGCTTGGGAGACCATGAGACATGAGAACTAGTTCCATCCTCTCTACATTAATGTATGAAGTTCATGAGAGGTGGGATCCTCTATGTGAAGGAGATCTAAAGCCATTTACAGTTCATGAGGTAGGCATATATGAGGATGCAACTACTACCTCCCTCAAAAAATCAAGTCTATTCAAAACTTGGCCAAAGTTTAAAATAAAGAAAGAAAAAAAAATAAAAGAAGAGAAAAAAAAGAAAAGAAAAATAAAAAAATGAAAAAAAAAAAATAAAGGGGATAGACTTGGAGGAAGTGGAGCGACATTAGATTCAACCCATGGTTCTTACTCCATTTGAACATATGGGTGGGACGACTGACCTCCACCAGGTGAGGAGAGTCCCAGGGTGGAAAACCTCCTTGTCCACCCAATAGAAGATATGTCCCAATACTGAGTACACATCCATATAGACTTAGAATCTAGTTCATGGGATGAGCTTATATGGTTAGCATGCTAGCGACTCTTCTAGTAAATTCCCTTAGAGCTGATACTTGAGCTAGATAGTGATGAAGACTGGGCTCCAAAGCAAAGCATAAGTGTATCCAAGTCTATATGTGAAATAGTTAGAAATCAGTTGGGAACCTTAGCTTGAACCCCACTTTCCTCTCAAAAACCTGAGGGTTTGGTAGTTAAGGAAGCCCTTAAGTCATCCATAGGTGTGAATACTCAGAGGTTCTTTCTGTGGGCATCATCCTCAAGTCAAGAAGTTAATGTAGAACTTGAGAATGATTCATATAAAGATTTAATAGAATTATCATTTGATTGGTACTTGCCTTGTGTTCATAATTTAGCAAAGAAAGGGTTAATCCCATATACTTGGTCAAAGCACAGGTCAGACTACATTGAAAGAATATGGAAAAACAAATGCAAAAGCTATCAATCAAGATCAAGACTAGGATTCTGTACAGTGGGTCCATTCAATGATGGCAATTACTACTTAGTCATCACCAATCATTTAGAATCTGATATGTTCTTTTCAAATCATATCAACTTATATGAGGAGATGTTCTTAGAAACTTCAGATGATCCAGATGATTTTGAAGTCAAAGATGCACCACCAGAGTTCAAAGAAGAGATCAAGTTAACCATCGATGAGCTCTAGGAAATTAACTTAGAAATTAAAGAAGATCCACGCTCAATATACATCAATTCTTTGTTGAATGAAATTGAAACCAATGACTTAGTTAGGCTATTGATTGAGTTTAAGGACTACTTTGCATGGAGTTATGAAGAGGTTCCTGGATTACCTCCTGACATAGCAGTCCATAAACTAGTAGTAGCTACTTACCTATCAAGAAAGCTCCTAGATGTATGCGATTAGACATAACATAAGTCATTTATGAAGTCAAGAAATTGATTGATGTTGGCTTCATCAGAAGAAAATACCCTACACGGTTAGCTATTGTCCCGTTAAGAAAAAGAATGGCCAAATTCACATATGCATTGATTTTATAGATTTAAATAAGGGATGTCCAAAAGATGAATTTCCACTACCAATCTCAGAGCTGATGGTGGACATTGCCTCATCTCATGCAGTCTTATCTTTCATGGATGGCTCATCTGGATATAACCAAATAACTATGGCCCCTAAAGATGAAAGAAACACTACTTTGATTGAAATCTATTACTATAAGGTCATTTCTTTTAGCTTTAAAAATGCTGGTGTTACATACTAGCAGGCTATGACTTGAATCTTTAATGAACTCATTTATCATCAAGTCGAGTGCTATGTCGATGATCTCGTAGTCAAAAGTAGAGAAAAGAAAGACCATCTCTTTGACTTGAGTTGTTTTGAAGTTAAGATAATTTAACCTCAAAATGAACCCCAAGTATGCATTGGAGTAGCTTTAGGGAAATTCTTTTGGGTTTATTGTCGACACTAGAATCAAATCAATCAGAAGATCAAGGTGATATTAGAAATTCCACCCCAAAAGTTTAACTCAACTCGATCATTCCAAGGGGTGGTTGGTGTATCTAAGATGCTTTATATCCAACTTATCAGAAGATGTCGCAATCTACTTGTCAAAAGGATGCCAAGTTTAAGTGGGATGATAAGTGTGAGCATGCCTTCGAAGACATCAAGCATTACCTGATGACATCACCGATTCTAGCAGCCCCTATCCCTGGTAAGCTGCTCATACTTTACACTATTGTGTTAGATGACTCCCTTGGTGCTTTGTTAGCCCAAGCCAATGGGAAGGAAAATGCACTATACTTCCTCAGTCGTCATCTAATCCCTATTGTGGCTAATTATCCACCCATTGAGAAGCATTGCTAGCTTTAATCTTTGCATCCCTAGCTACATACTTCCTCATAAGGTAAACTTAATCTCTAGGATCAATCTACTATAGTACCTCATGACACAACTAACACTACATGGATGCATGGCATGATGGTCCATGATCCTCTCATAATTTGACATTACCTTCATACCCCTCTTTGCGGTGAAAGGATAAGCAGTAGATTTTTAGCGACACATCCACTCTTCTCTGCTTAGTGATGATCTCCCCGATGAACAAATCATGAACTTAGGGGATGCTAGCATTCACCATTGGGAGATGTACTTTAATGGTGTAGCTTCCTCTCAAAGGAGAAGAACCACAATCTACTATTCCAAAAGGCGGGGGTAGGAATAGTTCTCTTAACTTTTGAAATGATGTGATGAGATTCTCATATCATCTATCCAATCCTTGCACCAATAATGAAGCCATATATGAGGCTCTGATTGCCAGTCTAGAGTTAGTCATTACTCTAATCATCCAGAACATCAACATCTTTTAGGATTCTCAGCTAGTTATCAACCAAATAACTGGGTCCTATAAGGTTATAAAGCCCAAGCTCCATCACTACCACAACTACACCATAGAGTTGTTATCCTAAATCCTAGAGGTTACCATTTATAAGATTCTTCAAGGAGAGAACATCATAATATTCTTTAAACTTGCCAAGGAGTTGGCATGTTGGAGGATGAGTCCATATCAATAAAAGTCCAAAATGGAGAAGTCTTATCCCTTATTGATATTGCACTCATCAAAAAGTACTATCTTGAAGAGGAGGTTTCCATTGCCAAGAAAAATGATGAGTTAGATTACCTAAATAAAGACAAACTACCTCATAAGAAGTCTCAATCACATCAAATAAAGCAGAGCACTTTCTTATGATCTTGTGGATGGTGTCTTGTACCGGTGGTCTTTTGATCATATGTGGTTACATTGTTTAGACAAGCATAAAGCCCATAAGATCATGACCAAGGTACACTCGGGATTATGTGGAGATCAATAAGATGAAGAGCCAAGATCAAGAGGCTAGGATACTTTGTAGCCATCGATGATCAAAGATTGCATGGATACGTGATGCCACCAATGTCAAATACATGGTGTGGTCACACCCCAACATTCTACATCCTACATTGGCCTCTTGGACATTGAGTGTTGGTACCAGTGGGTGATTGATCCCTTCTTCTAAGGGTCATCGTTCATCTTAGCTTCCGACTACTTTTCCAAATAGGCAAAGGTGATTTTCGAGAGGTCACGCTCAACATGTGCTCCAATTTTTTAGAATATATTATATAGGTTGAGTGCCTCGATAATTTATATCGATAATGGCCGCATTCAAGAGCACCGAGATCAACAACTTTTCTCAAAGACACAACATAGATTAGAGATATTCTACCATCAAATTCGAGGAAAATGGCTTAGAAGCCTTCAACAAAACTCTCATCCAAATCTAAGAAGACACTTTCGATAATAAGCGATAGTGGTGTGAACAATTAGTTGAAGCCCTTGTGCCTCCACATATAGAACTCCAACTCGGTCTCCTTTCTCTTTGGTGTATGGGTCCAAGCCATTCTACCATTAGAGTCCAACTCCCATCACTAAGGATAGTTGTGGGTAATAAGATCACAATGCAAAGTTAGTTAGAAGAGCTCAAGGTTGAAGGAGAGATGCTGGCATGCCAAAACCTAGTTGTACAAAGCTAAAATGATTCAAGCTCACAAATAAGTTGGTCCATCTTAGAGCATTTCAAGTAGAGCTTATTTTAGTTCTAAGGAGAGATTGTTGCCCATCGTAATATGAATGGGAGGCAAGTTTGAACCCACTTGGGAAGGCCCTTTTCCATAGAATGCCTACCAAGAGGATCTTATCGACTTATTTATCATAAGGAGAGCTAATGCTTCCAATCAATAGGCTCTACTTAAAGAAATATTATAAATCATGTTTGAAAATAATTATCATTAATGAAAATTCCATTTTGAATTCAATCTCTTCCATGTTGAAAGTATTCTGTTTGAATCCGATGTGTTTAGGGTAGGTGTAAGGAACCGAGCAACATCCTATCCTTTATTGACACAACACAAACAAACTACACAAACATATAAAACAAACACATATCTTTTTTGTCTCACTACGAGTTGAGATAATGCCCCCAATGACACTCACTCAGTAGTTGCTTTAGGTCAAGTTGACGTGCTACCCTACTAGTGTGTCACCCCAGTGGTCTTCTTGCTTTAGAGTGTGTAAGTCTACTACACTTTCCTTCCTTACTTGGCCCACGATGAGTGCCTTGTTAGTTTGGTAGGCCTTGCGCATGGGTAAGCTACCTCATGTTGGCTTCATTTAAGAGGATGTGAGTCTACTATGCCTTCTTCTTGGATTAGCCTTATTGGCTGGGTCAGTATATTTGAGGTTTAGGATAAGTCCCTAGTGCTCCTTCCTCCCTGCTTCAAGTCTGGGTCCAATTTTTCCTCAGGCTCCCAGTAGTCACTCTATGTCGATAGCATATATCCCATGATACTATCCCGATGATCGTTCGCAAAGTTGTAAGCCTTCACACTTTCTTTCTTGATCGTTGGACATTAACACTTTAGGTTGGTTGGTTCTCACTATGCTGACTGATAAACCACTCATCATGGATAAACCTTAGGTTGGTTGGTTCTCGCACCTTAGGATACACCACTCATGGCAGATGTAAGTCTGCTATGCTTTCTTCTTAAGTTGGCCATTATACACCTATAAGCTTTCTTTTCCAAAGCTTAAGATAATTCCCCTAGGAGGACACTCCTAGCTCTCTTTTCCACCATGTGCCTTGCCTATGGGCACTATATTTGGATCACATCCTTTGCAACCCCATTTAGACACTACTTTCTTCAATTGGGCTTCCCCTTCCCTAGTAACCACCCTTGTGGTTGGAGAATCCATCATGTGGATGTACAGATTCTCCCTTGGTCTAGTAAATCTGAGATAGGTCAAGGCCGACATAGCCCCTTCTCAGTGTGGTCCCTTGCACACCAGGGTCCATGCAAACATATAAACAAAATATATATTCACTTGTGGATTAGGAGGACACCCCAGTGGTACCTTTTGCGCATCTATCTTTAGGCGGTGTCACAAAACTCCTATAAAATTTCTTGACTACTCTTGAGTTGATATAAGTCCCTTGCAGCATTCACTTAGTAGTGACTCCTAAGTTAGGTTTGATTTATTATGCCACCAATAAATTGACCCTAGTTGTTCCACTTTAAAGATGTAAGTCTTCTATGCCTTCTTCTAGCACATTTACACTGAAGGCAACCCCTTAGGTTGGCTAGCTCTACCCATGGCCCGGTAGACTATCTCTTTGGATTTGTAAATCGAGATAGGATAAGTCCGATATAGCCCCTTTAGGGTCCATGCGACATGGTCCATAAATTAAATCTATCAAATTTGATCGAGCTCACATCCCTGGATATGCCCAAAATCAAACTAAACCAAACAAACCATATCAAATCACATCAAATTAAGATAAAATTAATCTTACTTTTGAGTTGACATAAGTCCCAGTGACATTCATGTAAGTCACCTGAGGTCAGTTTGATTTCTTGTGCATCCAACAGGTCACCCCAGTGGTTGTTCATTTTTTTGGAAGATGTAAGTTTGCTAAGCCTTTTTCCTAGCATAGTTGTTGCACACTGAAAGGCAACCCCTTAGATTAGCTACCACAGTAGACTATCCCTTTGGATTGTAAACTTGAGGTAGGTCAGGTGATATAGCCTTCTTAGTGAGTCCATTGCACACTTACATGGTCCATACATTAACTCAAATTAAATTAAAATCTAATTTTCCCTGGTGGAGTTAAATCACACCCTTCTAGTGGAGCCAAATCATATATAAACAAGTCAAGCAAATAAATCAAATTCAAAACCAACCTCTCAATGGAGCCAAATTAAACCAATGCCCCTAGTAGAGTCTAAATCAAAGAAATCCAACCAAACTCTTATTCCCAATGGATACATCCCAAACAAATCTATGAAATCAAACTCAAATCCCAATCCCAATGGATAGCCCAAACCTCCAGTGGAAGGTTCATATACCCGATCCCATGACTCAAGCCCATATCTCTAGTAGATATGCCTCCACATCAATTTAAACAAAAAAAATTAAAGTTGATTTGATCTTAATCCCCAGCATATTATAGATTCTTATCCCTAGCGGATCTTCTTTCCACAAGCCATATAATAAAATCAAATTCAAACCTTATAGATTTTCTTCTTCTAATCTCGACATAGACCCCTCCATGTCATGTCGCATGTGTGATCCCTAGCATCTCCCTCCACATCCTTAACATGGAATTCTCATCAAATCTTATTTTTCTTTTATGTACACCTTTAATACTTCAAAAAGCATAACAATGTATTCATTCAAATTACATCATCTTAACATTGTAATCAACATTTTATGATTTGTGATGGTGCATGCTCAAACTAACTATACAATATCATGCTAAACATATTATAGTGTGAATTAAGATTATATTATAATATATGATGTTATATTATAATTTGCTATAATATAATATATTGTCTAACATTACACCTCATTAGAATCACTTAAAAGAACAAATAACAAAATTTTCTCAAAATATGAATAATGTTCATTTTGGATGTAAAATTGTTATTTTTCTATTATAAATGGTACAAAATAGCATAATTTTGGTGTTGCTTCTTGGTGTGTGCCATTAATTTGGCCAAATTCTTCCATCTCAACCTTCAAATTAACATTTCTGTGAGTTTTGACCCAATGTATTATAATAAAAGTAAAACATACTAAAATCTACAATAATATTAAGTAACACACCACGATATTCATATATATATATATATATATGCGAAGTTATATTGTTATGTACGTCATATTTTAATATTCTTTCATATAATATATTATCTTAAATTACACCTTAAAATGAATCACTTTAAGCAAAACATTTATAAAATTTGGTTGAAAAATGAACATTTATTTTGGATGCAACTTTCCATTCTTTTGATTAAATGACACACCATAGCACACCCCAATGATGTTCCCTAAAGCTTACCTTAAATTTGGCCAAATCCCATCATCTCAGCCTATAAATTAGTATTTTTATGAATTATACTAGTACAAACTCTACATCATACTATAACAACTAATATATGCTAAAAAAATAAGTATTAATACAATAGTATGCTATAATGCTTGATGCTACACTATGTTATGGCATCTATATTATAATACACTATAACATATTATATTATATTTCATATCACATCACAAGGGGTTGCTTAAAATAACAAATCATAAAATTAGTCTAAATAATAAAAAAATAGATTTTAGTCATTTCATTTACATATTTTAAATTTAAACAATATATTTTGATGTCATGCTCTACCTATTATGAATTTGGCCAATTTCCACCATTTTAAAGTCTAAATCAACATTTTTTATAAATAATGCTAGTGTAGGATTGACTGCATGATTGTAAAATACTAAAAGAATTTAAAATGCTAGAATAATATATTATGATATATGCATTTTTAATAATACAACCTACTCCCACTTCAAATTTAACTAAATTTCATTATCATCGATTTATTAAATCAATATTTTTATGATTTATATTAACATAGATAATAAAGGTCAATACCATAATAT
>JAKCPB010000455.1:0-47694 GCA_021442155.1 Cymbidium sinense | reverse complement strand
TTGCTCAGGAGAAACTAAACAAATGTAAGATTTGAAAGAGGAAATCCACGAGAGGTTGTCAAAGGCTTTAGAGATGTCCAGTTTGAAAGCATATTACCTCCTGGAGGAGACATCAATGTCATGAACAAGCTCTTGGCAGTAAAATATTATCGATATGGCTCTATTTTTAACAAACCCGCTTTGGTTAGGGAGATGATTTTATGGAGCAGGGGCTAATTCTAATTAATTTAGAAATGAGTTTTTGGAAAAAGGTACCAAGGCTAATAGGTCTAAAATCACCCCAAGATTCAAGATTGATGGTTTTGGGAATAAGGATAATAGAAGTACTTGAAAAATATCTGGGAATAGAGCTGCCATCAAAGAAATCAATAATAGCATTAACAAGATCAGATTTAATAAAAGGCCGACAATGCTGAAAGAAATGAGTCATAAAAACCATCATCGGCTCGAGTTCATGCTATTGAGAGTACTACTAATCTCACTTTGAGGGACACATGAGCAAATGGTTATCCTCATTGATAGTCAAAGAAGGGATTAGGTGGGTGTTGGAGGGCTTGTCTAACGAAGGATTAGAATTTAGTAAATTTTGAAGGTGATGTATGAAAGATTCCTTAATTTCATTGTTATCAGTTATCCAACCATCATTAGAGTTCTTAATTTTCTTAATCTAGTTTAAAGCTTTCTGTTTATTGCAAATAGCATGGAAATACCTAGTGTTTCTGTCGCCATTAGTAATATGATTGCTAGCGGCTTTTTGATGCCAATAGGTTTCCTCCATATTTTGGTAATTAATCAAACTATCTTTGGCAATTCTCAACTCATCAAGCTTACTGGGATCAGTTAAGATAGCCTCTTTAAGAGAACAAACCACTTGTTCCATAGCTTTAAGATTGGTAAAAAGATTTTTAAAGATATGCTTGTTCCACCAATTGAGATTTTGTTTAAGCCTCTTGAGCTTAAGCCAAAATCATGCCTTTTAATGCTCGGGGTGAACAGGAGCCATCCAATTAGTGAAAACAACATTAGTGAAGTCACCATGTTGGGTCCACATATTTTGGAATCTAAAAGGTGAGGGAGTAGAAGGGTTAAGAGGGGGAGTTTTGATAGAGATTAAAAGAGGAGCATGATCAGACAAAGTTCTGCTCAAATGCTCAATAGAAGTAAGAGGCCATTGATTGATCCATAGAGATTTAAAGAGGGTCCTGTCAAGACGCTGCCAAAGTCTAGAGTTTTTCCACATGTAATCAGACCCAGAAAAACCAATGTCAATCAGATTGCAATCAAGGATCATATTAGAGAAGTCTTCCATGGAATGGAGGTTAGGAGAACATCCTCCCTCCTTTTGAAGCGGTGATGGTGTTGAAGTCACCCCAACCAAACCGAAGGTTAGCGAGGAAAGGTTCTTAAGTGATTCCAAAGTATGTTCCTACCATTTCTATTGAAGCATAGATAAAGGAACCAAAGGCCAAAAACTCACCTAAAGAGATTTTGACATTTACCAATTGTTTGAGATCATCAATGATGGAGATGGTGATGGAATTATTCTAAAAACACCATATTTTATTATTAAGGTTGAAGAGGAAATTTTGAATTCCAATTGATCTAGCAACATGGGCAATCTTGGAGGAGTGAAAGAAAGGCTCAATAATAACAAGTAATTTGATGTTATGAGTGCGTGAGGCTCTAACATGGTTTACAGGGAGTCCCACAACCCCGGATATTCCAGATAAGAAAATTAATCATAAGGAAACCAAGAAGAAAAAGGGAAAAAGGAAATGTAAAAAGAAGAGAGGACATAGTTATTTGTGACGTGTTAGGGAAAAATGTGATTCTAGTGAAGTTATTATTAGTCATTTTGGCTTTGGAAGATTTTTTTTTAATAACTGTTTGGAAGGGTCTATCAGTATCTAAAGTATCTCCATCAGAGAGGGATTGGTTTTGGGTATCTGGAATAGGAGCAATATCAGACAATGTTTTATTAGTGGTGATTTCTCCTTCTTCAGTATCAGAGTAAGTATGAGAAATAGGAATAGCTTGAGTATCACTCTGTAGAGAAGTAGAAGGAGAGGTTCTTGCACCATTCAAAGTACAAATATCATTCTCAATACCATGATGCATAATCTAATTTTGATCTGACACCAAAGGATTAGCATTATATTGATCCAATATAAGATCCCCATTCAAATTGTCATTAAGATTCAAGTGAAGAAAAGGATTGTCATGAGAGGCCAAATTATTACAAGTGAGAGTAGTGCTAGGTAAATGCTTATTAGTTTCTTCACACACCTCAATAGTAGTATTTTTGCCAAGCTCAGAGTGTATTTCATTGGACACAATAATGGGTAATAAAGGGGTAGATGTGGTGGGCTGAGTTCCATTATGAGTAGCTTTAGGCACATAAACTAACTTATTGGTTTTCCCAGTTCCAAGAGAGGTATTAGTATCCTGTGATATGTTCTTTTTGAGGTTAGGGTGTAACACAAAGCAATCAGAATGGTCATGCCCATGGATCTTACAATGAGTGCAAAAGATGGGGAAATTTTCAAATTCCACTTTCTGATTATATCCGAATTTTTCTGAACCAATCCAAACTTCTTTAGGGTATTTTTTTGTTATGTCAATCTCAACCAAGATACGTACAACAGATGGCCAAGATCTAGCAGCAGTGGCTTGATCAATTTGAAGGGGTCTACCAAATAGAGCCCCGCAAAACAAACTTGGTGAGTAACATAGTGAATTCTCATGTTAGGAAAAGCAAGACATAAAGGAACAATAGGGGATTCCTCTTTGACATCAAAAAGGGGGACCATTTCAAGAGCCGCATTTGACAATTATACACAAAATAGGAGTGGTGAGCAAAGACATGAGAATAATCTAAATCATTGGATAATTGAATAAGGATATGACGAGGATCAATCAGCCCAATAGTGAAGACTCCCGAAAGCTTTAAGCTATGGAAGAAAGAAAGGATATTATCAAGAGTAGGGCACCGTAGAGAAAATTTACCAACCAAAGCAAACTCAAAAGGCTTAAATAACATCTCCACATCCTGGTCAGAGCACATGACACCCAGCATTCCATGGAATGCTGTGGAAATTAAGTTAACTGAGCCATTAGAGCTAGGGATCTTACCAGAAAGAGCATCCTTAAAGGACTTGATAGCAGGCACATTTTTGGATGGATTCAGATCGAGAATACCTTTAGGATCAAAAGCAAAGTTGGCGCATCTAGGAGGGATGAGCTCGATTTCGCAGAGAGTGAAGTCTCCTCCATTGAAGGATCTAGTGAGAGTCACATAAGAAGCAAGCCGAGGATAATGCAAAAAACAAAAAAATCGATCATGATGAGCGAAATCACAAAACTGAGGAAAGCAAGGAACACAAAATTAGAGAATGTTAGAGATAGAAATCGGGTTTGGGTTTAGGGTTTAGGGTTTAGGGAAGTACGTTTAGGGTTTAGGGCTAGTTTTAGGGTTTAGGATTTAAGGTTAGTATTTTTCTTTGAATTTTTTTTATTTATTTATTTTTAAATTAAGTAAACTAGTATGGTTTAGTTTTATTTTGTTTATGTTTTATTTAGTTTAGTTTATTTTATTTTAGGTTTTATTTTTTTTTTAGTTTTGGGTTGAAGTTTTATTTTTTATTTATTTTTAGCTTTGTTTTTTAGGTTTAGGTTTTTATTCTTTTTTTATTTTATTTTATTATAGCTTTATTTTACATTTATTTTAAGTTTTGTTTTTATTTTGTTTAGGTTTTTTATTTTTAGGTTTATTTTATTTATTTAGTTTAGCTTAAGTTTTTATTTATTTTATTTTATTTTTAGGTTTAGCTTTAGGTTTAGGTTTAGGTCTTAGTTTAGGTTTCTATTTTATTTTATCTTTTTATTTTATTTAGGTTTAAATTTATTTATTGATTTTATTTTTAAATTTAATTTATTTTAGGTTTAGGTTTTTAGGTTTTGAAAGTTTAGGGTTTAGGGTTAGGGTTTGTGGTCTAGGGTAAAGGGTATAGGGGTGTAGGTTTTAGGGTTAAGGGTTTAAGGTTTAGGGTTTAGGGTTTTAGGGTTTAAGGTTTATGGTTAGTTTTAGGGTTTAGGGTTTAGGGTTTAGGATTATGATTTTTTTTAAGATTAAATAACCTGTTTGGTTTAGGTTTATTTAGTTTTATTTATTTATTTATTTATTTATGTTAATTTTATTTTTTATTTTGATTTAGGTTTATTTTTATTTTTAGTTAGTTTATTCTATTTATTTTAGGTTTATTTATTTTAGCTTATGTTTTTTATTTTAGTTTTTTTAGCTTTTTGTTTAGGTTTAGGTTTATTTTTTTAGTTTAGTTTTATTTTTATTATGTTTTTATGGATTATGTTTTATTTTTTATTTGTAGGTTTAGGTTTATGTTTTTATTTTATTTTTTTTAAGTTTAGGTTTTAGGTTTTTATTTTAGGTTTATTTTTAGGTTTTATTTTTTAGTTTAGGTTTAGGTTTATTTTTAGTTTATTTCATTTTATTTAGTTTAGGTTTAGGTTTAGGTTTAGCTTATTTTAAGTTTAGGTTTTGGATTTATTTATTTTATTTTAGTTTATTTTCATTTAGGCATAGGTTTATTTCAATTTTATTTTAGGTTTCAGTCTTTTATTTAAGTTTAGTGTTTAGGTTTTATTTTTAATTTACTTTTAGGTTTTATTTTTAGGTTTATTATTTAGGTTTAGATTTTTATTTAGTTTTTATTTTATTTTCTTTTAGGTTTATTTTATTTTTATTTTAGGTTTAGTTTTATTTCATTTAGGTTTTATTTTTAGATTATTTTTAGTTTTTAATTTTAATTTAGTTTAATTTTATTTTCTATTTTTTTCATTTTAGGTTTAGGTGGGGTTTTAATTTATGTTTTTATTTTATTTTATTTTAGTTTAAATTTTTTTATTTATTTTATTTTTATGTTTTATTTAGTTTAGGTTTAGGTTTTTATTTTTTAGGGTTTATGGTTTAGGATTTAAGGTTTATGGTTAGTTTAGGATTTAGGGTTTAGGGTTTGGGGTTTAGCATTGAGGCTTTAGGATTTTTTTTTTATGTTTTGAGTTTAGGGTTCAGTATTTTGGGTTTAAGGTTTAGGGTTTAGGTTTTAGGATTTAGGGTTTAGGGTTTTTAGGGTTTAGGGTTTAGGTTTAGGGTTCAAGTATTAGTTTAAGGTTTATGGTTTATGGCTTTTTATTTTTAAAGAGAACAAATTCAAATTTAACATTTCTTCTTTTATTTACTTAGTTTATTTTTTATTTTAGTTAATTTTATTTTTTATTTATATTTATGTTTGTTTATTATTTTATTCATTTCATTTATTAATTTTAAGTTTATTTATTTTAGTTTTGGTTTTATTCTATTCTATTTTTTTAGGTTTAGGTTTATTTTTTAGTTGAGTTTTATTTTTATTTTATTTTAGGTTTAGGTTTATGATTTTTGGTTGTAGGTTTAGGGTTTAGGGTTTAGGGTTAGCTTTTGGGTTTAGAGTTTTGGGGTTTATGGTTTAGGATTTAGGGTTTAGGGTTTAAATTTTTTTTAAAATTAAGTAAAGGATTAGGTTTATTTAGTTTTTTTTTTAAATTTTATTTAATTTAGTTAGGTTTATTTATTTTAGTTTAGGTTTTTAGTTTATTTTTTTGGTTTAAGTTTAGGTTTATGTTTATTTTTTAGTTTATTTTAATTTTTATTTTAAATTTTAGGTTTATGTTTTATTTTTTACTTTTAGGTTTAAGTTTCTATTTTTGGTTTATATTTTATGTTTTTATTTATGGTTTATTATTAGGTTTTAGGTTTTTTAGTTTAGGTTTAGATTTATTTTTAGTTTATTTTATTTTATTTAGTTTAGGGTTTAGGTTTAGTTTATTTTAGGTTTAGGTTTATGTTTTATTTATTTTAGTTTAGTTTAGTTTATTTTAAGTTTTGTTTTATTTTATTCAACTTATTTGATTTTTATTTTAGGATTAGGTTTTTTTTTAGTTTAGGGTTTAGGTTTTATTTTTTATTTCTTTTTAGGTTTATTTTAGATTTATTTTATTTTATTTAATTCACATTTTTATATTCTTAGGTTTATTTTATTTTTTTAGTTTATTTTATTTTAGTTTTAGGTTTAGGTTTTAATTTTAGTTTAGGGTTTTATTTTGTTTTATTTTATATTTTATTTAGGTTAAGGTTTATTTATTTATTTTATTTTTAGGTTTTATTTATTTTAGGTTTTTAGGGTTTACAATTTAGTGTTTTGGGCTAAGGGTTTTAGGGTTTAGGGTTTTACGGTTTAAGGTTTAGGGTTAGTGTTTAGGGTTCATGGTTTAGGGTTTAGTGTTTAGCCTTTAGGGTTTTGGGTTTAGGGTTAGCTTAGTGTTTAAGGTTAGTTTAGAATTTAGGGTTTAAGGTTTAGGGTTTAGGTTTTATGGTTTAGGGTTTTTTTGGTTTAGTTTTTCTGGTTAGTTTTTTTTATTTTTTATTTTATTTATTTTTATTTTTTATGGTTAGTTTAGCATTTAGGGTTTGTGGTTTTAGGGTTTAGGGTTTAGTGTTTAGGGTTTATGGTTAGGGTTAGGGTTTAGGGTTTATGGTTTAGGGTTTTTAGGGATAATTTAGGGTTTAGGGTTTAAGGTTTAGAGTTTAGACTTTAGGGTTTAGGGTTTTTAGGGTTTAGGGTTTAGGGTTTAGGGTTTAGAGTTAGTTTAGAGTTTAGGGTTATTGTTTTTAGGGTTTAGATTTTTTCTAGATTGGAATTATTTGAGGGTTTAGGGTTTAAGGTTTAGGGTTAGTTTAGGGTTTAGGTATTAGGGTTTAAGATTTAGGGTTTATTTTTTATGGGTTAGGGTAGTAGGTTTAGGGTTTAGGGTTAGTTTTAGGGTTTAGGATTTAGGGTTAGAGTTTTTTTTTCTATTTTCATTTTATTTTAGTTTAGGTTTAATTTATTTTTATTTTATAATTATTATTTTCTTTAGGTTTTATATTTTAGGTTTATTTTTATTTTATGTTTAGTTTAGGTTTTATTTATTTTAATTTATTTTAGATTTTAATTTTTATTTTATTTTATTTTTAAGTTTATATTTAAGTTTAGGTTTTTATTTTATTTTATTTGATTATATTATTTAGGTTTAGTTTTTTTTTATTTTCTTTTTAGGTTTTATTTAGTTTAGGTTTAGGGTTTTATGATTTAGGGTTTAGGGTTTAGGGTTTAGGGATTGGGGTTTAGGTGTAAAGCTTAGAGTTGTAGGATTAATGGTTTAGGGTTAGTTTTAGGGATTAGGGTTAGAGTTTAGGGATTAGGGTATAAGGTTTAAGATTTAGTGTTAGTTTTACGGTCTATGGTTTAGGATTTAGAGTTCTGGTTGAGTTTAGTCTTGTTTTTTTTTCAAATTAAGTAAACTGGTAGGTTTTAGTTTATTTAGTTTATTTTTATTTATTTTAGTTTATTATATATTTTATTTTTATTTATGTTTAGTTTTTTTATTTAATTTAGTTTATTTATTTTAGGATTATTTATTTTAGTTTAGGTTTTTTATTTTAGTTTATTTTCTTAGGTGTAGGTTTAGGTTTAAGCTTATTTTTTAGTTTAGTTTTAGTTTTATTTTTGATAGTTTAGAGTTTAGGGTTTAGGGTTTTAAGGTTTAGGGTTAGGGTTTAGGGTTTAGGGTTTTGATGGTTTAGGGTTTAAGGTTTATGTTTAGGGTTTAGGGTTTAGGTTTAAGATTTAGGGTTTAGAGTTAGTTTTAGGATTTTAGGTTTTGGGTTTAGGTTTTTGGGTTTAGGGATTTGGGTTTATGTTTAGGGTTTAGGGTTAGTTTAAGGGTTTAAGGTTTAGGGTTTGGGTTTTATTTATTTATATATTATTTTTTTATTTAGGATTTAGGGTTTAGGGATTAAGGTTTAAGGCTTTTTAAATTTTTATGTTTGGGGTTTAGGGTTGTAGGTTTAGTGTAGTTTCTGATTTAAGGTTTAGTTAGTTTAGGGTTTAAGGTTTAGGGTTTAGGGTTTAGGGCTTAGGGTTTCAATTTTATTTTTAAATTAAGTAAACTATTTGGTTTAGGTTTATTTAGTTTAATTTTAGTTATTTAATTTATTTTATTATTTATTTTATGTAGGTTTACTTTTATTTTATTTAATTTAGTTTTTTTTTGTTTTATTTATTTTAGTTTAGTTTTTTTAAAGTTTATTTTTCAGTTTAGGTTTAGGTTTAAGTTTATTTTTTAATTTTGTTTTATTTTTTATTTATTTTTTAGGTTTAGGTTATATTTTTTATTTTTAGGTTTATGTTTAGGTTTTTATTTTATTTTTTCAAGTTAAGATTTTAGGTTTTTATTTTAGCTTTATTTTAATGTTTTATTTTTTAGTTTAGGTTTTTGTTTATTTTTAGTTTATTTTATTTTATTTTGTTTAGGGTTTAGGTTTAATTTATTTTAATATCATTTTTTTGTTTATTTTAGGTTATGGTACATTTTAGTTTAGTTTAGGGTTTAAGTTTTTATTTGCTTCTTATTTTATTTTATTTTAGGTTTATTTTAATTTTTAGTTCATGGTTAGTTTTTATTTTATTTAGGTTTTTTTTAGGTTTATTTTATTTTATTTAGTTTAATTTATGCTTATATTTATTTTATTTTAGTTCAATTTTATTTTTATTTTATTTTTTGGTTCAGGTTTAGGGTTTAGGGTTAAGTTTAGGTTTTTATTTTTTATTTTGTTATTTTATTTAGGTTTAGGTTTATTTATTTATTTTATTTTTAGGTTTTATTTATTTTATGTTTAGGTATTTAAGTATTTATGGTTTAGAGTTTAGGGTTAGCTTAGGGTTTATGGTTAGTTAGCGATTTAGGGTTTAAGGTTTAGAGTTTAGAATTTAAGGTTTAGGGTTTAGGGTTTAAGGCTTAGGGTTTAGTGTTTAGTGTTTTTATGGATTGGGGTTAGTTGCAGGTTTAGGGTTTAGGGTTTTAGGGTTTAGAGTTTAGGGTTTAGGTGTTAGGGTTTAGGATTTAGGGTTTAGGGTTTTATGGTTTAGAGTTTTGGGTAGTAGGTTTAGGGTTTATAGTTTAGGGTTTAGGATTAGTTGTAGGGTTCAAGGTTTAGGGTTAGAGTTTTTTTATTTTATTTTATTTTATTTTAAGTTTAATTTATTTTTATTGTATAAGTAGTTATTATTTTATTTAGGTTTTTTTTAGTTTTTTTAGTTTAGTTTAGGTTTCTATTTATTTTATTTTGGTTTAGTATTTATTATTTATTTCATTTTATTTTTAGGTTTATGTTTAGGTTTAGGTTTTTATTTTATTTTATTTTTTTATTTTATTTAGGTTTAGCTTTTCTTATTTATTTTCTTTTTAGGTTTTATCAAGTTTAGGTTTAGGTTTTTATGATTTAGGGTTTAGGGTTTGGGGTTTAGGTGTAAGGTTTAGGGTTGTAGGTTTTATGGTTTAGGGTTAGTTTTAGGGATTTTGGTTAGAGTTTAGGGTTTAGGGTTTAGGGTTTAGGGTTTAGGGTTGAAGGTTTAGGGTTTAGTGTTAGTTTTTGGGTTTAGGGTTTAGGATTTAGAGTTTAGGGTTCAGGTTTAATGCTTAGAGTTTTTTTATAATTAAGTAAACTAGTAGGTTTAAGTTTACTTAGTTTATTTTTTATTTATTTTAGTTTATTATATTGTTTATTTTTATTTATGTTTAATTTTTTATTCAATTTAGTTTATTTATTTTTGGTTTATTTATTTTAGTTAATGTTTTTTATTTTATTTTATTTTCTTAGGTTTAGGTTTAGGTTCATGCTTATTTTTAGTTTAGTTTTATTTTTATTTTATTTAGGGTTTAGAGTTTATGGTTTAGGATTTTAAATTTTAGGGTTAGGGTTTAGGGTTTAGGGTTTAGGATTTAATTTAGGCTTTAGGGTTTAGGGTTTTGAGGGTTTAGGGCTTATGGTTTTGGGTTTAGGGTTTATGTTTAGGGTTTAGGGTCTAGGTATAGGATGTAGGGTTTGGAGTTAGTTTTAGGGTTTAGGGTTTATGTTTAGGGTTTAGGGTTAATTTCAGGGTTTAGGGTTTAGGGTTTGGGTTTTATTTATTTATTTATTATTTTTTATTTAGGATTTAGGGTTTAGGGATAATGGTCTAGGGCTTTTTAGGATTTAAGGTTTAGGGTTTAGGGTTGTAAGTTTAGTGTTGTAGTTTTACGATTTAAGGTTTAGGGTTAGTTTTAGGTTTTAAGGTTTAGGGTTCAGGGCTTAAGGTTTACAGTTTTTTTTTAAAATTAAGTAAACCAATAGGTTTAGGTTAATTTAGTTTATTTTTTATTTATTTCAGTTTATTTTATTTTTCTATTTTTATGTAGGTTTACTTTTTATTTTTATTTAATTTAGTTTTTTTATTTTAGGTTTATTTATTTTAGTTTAAGTTTTTTATTTTGGTTTATTTTTTAGGTTTAGGTTTAGGTTTATGTTTATTTTTTAATTTTATTTTATTTTTATTTTATTTTTTAGGTTTAGGTATTATTTCTTATTTTTAGCTTTAGGTTTAGGTTTTTATTTTATTTTCTTAGGTTAAGGTTTTAAGTATTTATTTTAGCTTTATTTTAAGGTTTTATTTTTTAGTTTAGGTTTTATTTTATTTTTAGTTTATTTTATTTTATTTAGTTTAGGGTTTAGGTTTAATTTATTTTAGGGTTATTTTATTTTGTTTATTTTAGGTTATGGTATTTTTTAGTTTAGGTTTTGGTTTATTTTTAGTTTATTTTATTTTATTTAGTTTAGGGTTCATGTTTAATTTATTTCAGGCTTATTTTATTTCATTTATTTAGGTTATGGTATTTTTAGTTTAGTTTAGGGTTTATGTTTTTATTTACTTTTTATTTTATTTTATTTAGGTTTATTTTATTTTTAGTTTATGGTTAGTTATCATTTTATTTAGGTTTTTTATTTTTAGTTTTATTTTATTTAATTTAGTTTAATTTAATTTTTTATTTATTTTATTTTAGTTCAATTTTTTTATTTTATTTTATTTTTTTTTGGTTAGTTTAGTTTTAGGTTTACATTTATGTTTAGGTTCTATTATTTTTTTATTTTATTTTATTTAGGTTTAGGTTTATTTATTTATTTTATTTTTAGGTTTATTTATTTTAGTTTAGGTTTTAGGTATTTATGGTTTAGGGTTTAGGGTTCAGGGTTATGGATTTTACGGCTTAGAGTTTAGGGTATAGGGCTTAGGATTTTTGGTTTGGGGTTTAGGGTTTTAGTGTTTAGGGTTTAGGATTTAGGGTTGTAGGTTTAGGGTTTACAGTTTATGGTTTTAGGATTTATGGTTTAGGTTTATAGTTTAGGGTTTAGGGTGAATTTTAGGTTAGGGTTTTTTTAAATTTTATTATTATTTTTTTATTTTTAAATTAAGTAAACTCCAAGGTTTAGGTTAATTTGGTTTATTTTTTATTTTTTTAGTTTATTTTATTTTAGGTTTATGTTTTTTTAGTTTAGGGTTTAGGTTTTTATATAGTTTTTATTTTATTTTATTTTTGGTTTATTTTATATTTATTAAGTTTTGTTTTTGTTTTATTTATGGTTTTTATTTTTAGGTTTATTTTATTTATTAGTTTAGTTTATGTTTTAATTTATTTTATTTTATTTTTGTTTTTATTTTTTATTTTATTTTATGTTTTAGGTTTAGGTTTAGGTTTAGTTTTTGGTTTTAGTTTATGTTTTTATTTTTTTATTTTTATTTTTTTATTTAGGTTTTTATTTTTTATTGATTTTATTTTAAGGTTTAATTTTTGTTTAGGTTTTGATTTTTAGGTTTTTAAAGTTTAAGGTTTAGGGTTCAGGGTCTAGGGTTTAGGGTTTGGGGTCTAGGGTTTAGGGTCTAGGTTTATAGGTTTTAGGGTTAAGGGTTTAGGGTTTAGGGTTTAGGGTAGTAGATTTAGGGTTTAGAGTTTAGGATTTAGGGTTAGTTTTAGGTTTAGGACTTAGGGTTATAGTTTTTTTTAATTTTTATTTATTTATTTTTAAATTATGGTAGGGTTTTTCTTTTGTTTATGTTTTATTTATTTTAACTAATTTTTTTAGGTTTAGTTATTTTTTAGTTTTGGTTTGAGGTTTTATTTTATTTATTTTAGATTTATTTTCAATTTTAGGTTTTATTTTATTTTTATTTTATTTTATTTTTGGTTTATTTTAATCATTTTAAGTTTAGTTTTATTTTATTTGGATTTTATATTTTTTTAGGTTTATTTATTTTAGTTTAGTTTAGGTTTTTATTTATTTTATTTTATTTTTTGGTTTAGGTTTAGGTGTAGGTTTTAGTTTAGGTTTTTATTTTATTTTATTTGATCTTTTTATTTTATTTAGGTTTAAATTTTTTATTGATTTTATTTTAGATTTAATTTATGTTATGTTTAGGTTTTAAGGGTTTTAAAGTTTAGGGTTTAGAGTTTAGGGTTTAAGGTTTAGGGTTTAGGGTTTAGGGTTGTAGGTTTCAGGGTTAAGGGTAAAGGGTTTAGGGTTTAGGGTTTTAGGGTTTAAGGTTTATGGTTAGTTTTAGGGTTTAGGGTTTAGGATTATGATTTTTTTAAATTATATAAATTATTGGATTTAGGTTTATTTAGTTTATTTTTTATTTATTTCAGTTAATTTTATTTTTTTATTTTGATTTAGGTTTTTTTTTAATTTTTTGTTAGTTTATTCTATTTATTTTAGGTTTATTTATTTTAGCTTATATTTTTTATTTTGGTTTCTTTTAGCTTTTGTTTAGGTTTAGGTTTATTTATTTAATTTAGTTTTATTTTTATGATATTTTTTAAGGATTAGGTTTTATTTCTTATTTGTAGGTTTAGGTTTATGTTTTTATTTTATTGTTTTAAGGTTTAGGGTTTAGGTTTTTATTTTATGTTTATTTTTAGGTTTTATTTTTTAGTTTAGGTTTAGGTTTATTTTTAGTTTATTTTATTTTATTTAGTTTAGGTTTAAGTTTAGGTTTAGCTTATTTTAGGTTTAGGTTTGGTTATTTATTATATTTTAGTTTATTTTAGTATAGGTTTAGGTTTATTTCATTTTATTTTAGGTTTTAGTTTTCTTTTAAGTTTTGGGTTTAGGTATTATTTTTTATTTAATTTTAGGTATTATTTTTAAGTTTAGTATTTAGGTTTAGATTTTTATTTAGTTTTTATTATATTTTATTTTAGGTTTATTTTATTTTTATTTTAGGTTTAGTTTTTATTTCAATAAGGTTTTTTATTTTTTAGATTATTTTAGGTTTTTATTAAATTTAATCTATTTTAATTTTTATTTTCTATTTTTTTCATTTTAGATTTTGGTTTAGATTTTAATTTATGTTTTAATTTTATTTTATTTTTGTTTAGATTTTTTATTTATTTTATTTTTATGTTTTATTTAGTTTTGGTTTAGGTTTTTATTTTTTCTTAGGGTTTAGGGTTAGGATTTAAGGTTTATGGTTAGTTAAGGGTTTAGGGTTTAGGGTTTGGGGTTTAGGGTTTAGCGTTTAGGTTTTATGGTTTAGGTTTAGGGTTTAGGGTTTTAAGGTTTAGGGTTTAGGGTTTAAGGTTTTTATGGTTTAGGATTTAGGGTTTAGGGTTTAGATTTAGGGTTCAGGTATTAGTTTAAGGTTTAGGTTTTTAGGTTTTTGTTTTCAAAGAGAACAAATTCAGATTCAACATTTTTTTCTTTTGTTTCTTTAATTAATTTTTTATTTTAATTTATTTTATTTTTTATTTTTATTTATTTTTGTTTGTGATTTTTATTTCATTTAGTTTATTTATTTTAGATTAGATTTTTTTTATTCTTATTTATTATTTAGGTTTAGGTTAATTTTTTAGGTGAGTTTTATTTTTATTTTATTTTTTAGGTTTAGGTTTTATAGTTTGGTTTTAGGTTTAGGGTTTAGGTTAGTTTTAGGGTTTAGGGTTTAGGGTTTGTGGTTTATGATTTAGGGTTTAGGGTTTAAGGGTTTTTTAAAATTAAGTAAACCGATTGGTTTAGGTTTATTTAGTTTATTTTTTATTTACTTTTTATTATTTAATTTAGTTTAATTATTTTAGGTTTATTTACTCGGCTTAAGTTTTTTTATTTTAGTTTATTTTTTTGGTTTAGGTTTAGGTTTATGTTTATTTTTTAGTTTAGTTTTATTTTTATTTTATTTTTTAGGTTTAGGTTTTATTTTTTATTTTTACATTTAGGTTAATGTTTTAGGTTTTTATTTTAACTTTACATTTAGCTTTCTGATTTTTTAGTTCAGGTTTAGATTTATTTTTAGTTTATTTTATTTTATTTAGTTTAGGGTATAGGTTTAATTTATTTTAGGTTTAGGTTTATGATTTTTTTATTTTAGTTTAGTTTAGTTTATTTTAGGTTTAGGTTTATTTTATTTAGTTTATTTGATTTTTATTTTAGGTTTAGGGCTTAGGTTTTATTTTATTTATTTTTAGATTTATTTTATTTTATTTTATTCGGTTTTATATTCTAGGTTTATTATATTTTTTAGTTTAATCAAGGTTTTATTTATTTTATTTTAGTTTATTTTATTAGTTAATTTTTTTTTATTTTAGGTTTTTTTATTTTAGTTTAGGGTTATTTTATTTTATTTTATTTTATTTAGCTTTAGGTTTATTAATTTATTTTATTTTAGGTTTAATTTAATTTATGTTTTATGTTTTTTAGTGTTTCGATTTAGAGTTTTAGGTTAGGGTTTAGGGTTTGAGTTTTAGGTTTAGGGTTTAGGTTAGGGTTTAAGTTTTAGGGTTTAGGGTTTAGTGTTAGCTTTAGGGTTTAGGATTTTAGGGTTTAGGTTTAGCTTGTGTTTAATATTTGTTTAGGTTTAGGGTTTGAGGGTTTAGGTTTAGAACGAGGTTTAGGTTTTATAGTTTAGGTTTTAAGTTGGATTTATTTAGGGTTTAGTGTTTAAGGTTTGATTAGGGTTAGGTTTAGGGTTTAGGTTATTTTAGGATTTAGGTTTAAGGTTTAGAGTTTAGTATAGGTTTAGAGTTTTTGGGTTTATAGTTACTGGGTTTAGGGTTTTGTTTAGGGTTTAGGTTTAGTTTAGTTTTAGAGTTTCATATTAGAGTTAGGTAAGGTTTAGGTTTAGGGTTTGGGTTTTAGGGTTAGTTTAATTTAAGGTTTAGTTTAGGTTTAGGGTTTAGGGTTTAGGGTTTAGGGTTTTAGCTTTTAGGATAAAGTTTAGTTAGGAGTTTAGGGTTTAAGGTTTAGGGTTAAATTTTTTTTAATGTTTTAATTTTTATTTTTTAAGATTAATAAAACCTAGGTTTAGGTTTGTTTAGTTTATTTTATTTTTTTATTTTGATTTAGGTTTTTTTTATTTTTACTAGTTTAGTTTATTTATTTTAGGTTTATTTATTTTAGTTTAGGTTTTTTATTTTAGTTTATTTTTTAGGTTTAGGTTTAGGTTTAAGTTTATTTTTTAGTTTAGTTTTCTTTTAATTTTTTTTTAATTTTATATTTTATTTTTTATTTTTAGGTTTATGTTAAGCTTTTTTTTATTTTTTTTGGTTTAGGTTTTAGGTTTTTTTATTTTAGGATTATTTTATGTTTATTTTTTAGATTAGGTTTCAATTTATTTTTATCTTATTTTATTTTATTTAGTTTTGGTTTAGTTTTAGGTTTAGTTTATTTTTTATTTAGGTTTTATTTATTTTAGTGTAGGTTTAGGTTTTTTATTTTTATTTTAGGTTTAGGTTTTTTTGAGTTTAGTGTTTAAGTTTTATTTATTATTTATTTTTTAGGTTTATTCTTTAGGTTTAGGTTTTTATTTAGTTTTTATTTTATTTTATTTCAAGTTTATTTTATATTTATTTTAGGTTTAGTTATTATTTTATCTAAGTTTTTTATTTTTTTTAGTTTATTTTTTGTTTAGGTTTTTATTTAGCTTTTATTTTTTCAGTTTAGTTTAGGTTTTTATTTATTTTATCTTAGTTTAGTTTTTATTATTTATTTTATTTTCTTTTTAGGTTTTAATTTTGGTTTAGGTTTAGGTTTAGGTTTATGTTCTTACTTTATTTTATTTTGGTTTAGTTCTTTGTATTTATTTTATTTTAGGTTTATTTAGTTTAAGTTTAAGATTTTAGCTTTTTATGGTTTAGGGTTAAGGGTTTAAGGTTTGGGGTTTAGGGTTTAGGTTAAGGGTTTAGGATTTAGGGTTTTGGGTTTGGGTTTAGGTTGGGTTTTAGTTTAGTTTTAGGTTTAGTTGTGATTTTTTATTTTTTAGTTTAGTTTTATTTTTTTTATTTAGGTTTAGGTTTTATATCTTATTTTTAGGTTTAAGTTTAGGTTATTATTTTATTTTTTTAAGTTTTAATTTTAGGCTTTTATTTTAGGTTTATTTTTAGTTTATTTTAAGTTTAGGTCTAGATTTTATTTATTTTTGTTTAGGATTAGTTTTATTTTATTTTTTTTAGGTTTAGGTTTTTATTTAGTTTAGGATTCAGGTTTTATTTTTATATTTATTGTAAGGTTTTATTTTAAGGTTTATTTTTTTTTGGGTTTAGGTTTTATTTAGTTTTATTTTTGGTTTATTTTCTTTTTTTTCATTTAGTTTTCATTTTAATTAGGTCTATTCTAATGTTTATTTTATTTAATTAGTTTAGTTTATTTTATTTTATTTTATTTTAGTTTATTTGTATTACTTTATTTTCTTTTATTTTTAGGTTTAGGTTTAGGTTTAGTTTAGGGTTTTTAGGGTTTAGTGTTTAGGGTTTAGGGTTAGTTTAGTGTTTAGGGTTTTGGGTTTTATGGTCTAGTGTTTAGGGTTTAAGGTTTATGGTTTAGGGTTTAGGGTTAGTTTGGTTTTGATAAATAAGTAGGTTTAGGTTTATTTAGTTTATTTTTATTTATTTCACTATATTTTATTTTATTTTAATTTAGGTTTACTTTATTTTTTATTTATTTTAGTTTGGTTTATTTTAGGTTTATTTATTTTAGTTTAGTTTTTTATTTGAATTTATTTTTCAATTTAGGTTTTGGTTTATGTTTATTTTTGATTTAGTTTTATTTTTATTTTATTTTTTAGGTTTAGGTTTTATTTTTTTTATTTTTAGGTTTAGGTTTAAGTTTTATTTTATTTTTAGGTTTAGGTTTTAGGTTTTTTAGGTTTTTTTATTTTAGTTTATTTTATTTTATTTTATTTAGGGTTTAGGTTTAGTTAATTTTAAGTTTAGGTTTGGGTATTATTTATTTTAGTCTATGTTTATGTTTATTTTATTTTATGTTTAGTTTTTTTTTTTTTAGTTTAGGGTTAGGTTTTATTTTCTATTTATTTTTTGGTTTATTTTTTAGGTTTTGGTTTTTATTTAGTTTATATTTTATTTTATTTTAGGTTTACTTTATTTTGATTTTACATTTAGTTTTTATTTTATTTAGGTTTTTTTATTTTTAAGTTTATTTTAATTTTAGTTTAGTTTAGGTTTTATTTATTTTATTTTATTTGAGTTTTAATTTTAATTTTATTACATTTTTAGATTTAGGTTTAGATTTATGGTTTAGGTTTAGGTTATTTTAGGTTTTAATTTATATTTTTATTTTATTTTATTATTTTTATTTTATTTAGGTTTAGATTTTAGTTTAGGTTTTTATTTTATTTAGGTATAGGTTCTTCGATTTATTTTATTTTTTATGTTTTATTTAGTTTAGGTTTAAGTTTTTAGGTTTTTAGGGTTTATGGTTTATGGTTTAGAGTTTAGCGTTTAGGGTTTGGGGTTTAGGGTTTAGGGTTTAGGGTTTAGGGTTTAGGGTTTTAGGGTTTTGGGTTTATGTTTAGGGTTTTAGGTTTAGCTTGGGTTTAGGGTTTAGGTTTTAAGTTTAGGGTTTAGTTTTAGTTTAGGGTTTATGGTTTATGGTTTATGATTAATATTTTTTTTTTTATTTTTATTATTATTTTTTAACAGATATTAGATTCAACATTTCTTCTTTTAGATTTTATCAACCAAGTAACAAAGCGAGATAATCAAATGACCTCCTAAAGCCTCGTGTTCAGATGTCTGACTATATACCATCCAATTTTAAGTAAATCAACACATGAATAGAGGAAAGAGAACTCAACATTCATATACTTAAGCTATAAGTACATTTCTTATGTATTTATAATTAGCATCATAATGCATATTATTATTCATTTATAAGGTTTTGATAAATACATTTGGATTTAATTGTGATAATTGCCTCAAATATATTAAATAAAATCAACACATGCAAGCTTACATAAAGAAAATCCATTTTATTTTACTTGATTTTGAAAAGATTGATGCATGAATTCAAATGACATTCCAAATTTAACATGATTAAAAGTGGACAATCAAATATAAGCGATTCATTCAACCAAACTAGTTCTTAAGGATAACTAAATCAAATAAAATTATTTAAAGAAAACCAAAGCTTCTTTATTAATTAAGTTTTGGAATTGATTTGATTTAAAGAGGAGAAGAGATATCATCACTTGTTTTTAAACCCATTCCCACATTAGTGATTTGATTTAATTTAAGGAAATGTAATTAAGTTGATTTTATGGGTTAATTAGTTGAACACTTAATTAGATGAATTAATTACCCTTACTTATGTCACCTTAAAGTAATTAACTAAATAATTATGGGCCAACATGATATGCATGGAAAATAAACTTGCAATGATCCTAGGATATAAATGGGGCCTAATGCAATTGGCTCATGATTAATAGATAATTAGATTAAGGGACTTAATTAATTACTCTAATGGTTTCCACACATGTGGACTAACCATAATATCATTAAACTCCTTTAGGTTATTAAACAAGAACTACCCCAAGATTTAAATTAAGGACTAATGTGATTATGATTTCAATTTCATTAAGTGATTTAATTAATTAGTTAAATTTTAATTAATTTCATTTTAGAAAAGGGTGAAATGAACTTATGTAAAGGGGTCCCAACCCTATTCCTTAGTTCACTTATTGTTGAACAATGATTAATAAATTTAATTAAAACTTGCTTCCCAAGTGGGTTCAAACTTGCCTCCCATCTTACGATGGGAAACAATCTATCTCGTCAAAATTAAAATAAGCTCCCCTACTTGAAAAGAATTACTATGGTCCAACTTGTTATGAGCTTGAATCATTTTAGCTTTGTACAACTCGAGGTTTTGGCATGCCCATAGGAGTCTCTCCTCCAATTTTTTGATCTCTTCTAACTGCAACTTGGTGTTCTGCTCTATTATGATCTTGCTTCCCATAAGTATCCTTAGTGATGGAAGTTGGACTTCTAATGGTAGAATGACTTCGGACCCATACACTAAAGAAAAGGAGTTGACTTAGTTCGTTATATGTAGTCGGCCTGTGGCTTCAACTAACTACTAATGCCACTATCGCTTGTTATTGTTGAGTGTCTTCTTCAGTATTTGGATGAGAGTTTTATTGAAAGCTTCTGCTAAGCCGTTTGCCCTCAGGTAGTTGATGGTAGAATATCTCCAATCTATGTTGTGACTTCGGGCAAAGTTGTTGATCTCGGTGCTCTTGAATGCAGTACCATTATCAAATATAATTTCTCAAGGCACTCTAAACCTATATACGATATGGTTCATAAAAAATTAGAGCACATGCTGAGCTGTGACCTCTTTGAGCAGAATCTCCTTCACCCATTTGGAAAGTAATCAGTAGCAGCTAAGATGAATTGATGACCCTTGAAATAAGGAGGATCAATCGAACCCACTATGTCAATACCCCAACACTCGAATGTCCATGAGGCTAATGTATGATGTAGAATGTTGGGCAGTTAGTGTAGGAGCATAATGTGTACTTGACATTGGTTGCATCGCCTAGCCATATCCTTGCAATCTTTGATCTTCGATGGCTAGTAGTATCCTTATCTCCTCATCTAGTTTTCATCTTCAGACTAGATTGGTTGGCTCCACATAATCTTGAGTGTATCGCAGTAACAATCTTACATGCTTTATGCTTGTATAAATAATGTAACCACATAGGATTGAAAGATCATCGATATAAGGCACCATCCACAAGACTGTAGGAAAGTGCTCTCTACTTCATCTAATGGGCTTGTGACTTCTCTTGAGACAGTTTTCCTTTATTTAGGTAATCCATGAATGGTTGTCTCCAATCTAACACATTATCCTTCTTGGCAATGGCAACCTCCCTTTCAAGAGAGTACTTTTTAATGAGTTTAATATCAATATGGGATAAGACTTGTCTATTTTGGACCTTTATTAATATGGACTCATCCTTTGGGCATGCCAACTTCTTGGAAAGCTTGGCTAAAGCATATGCTACAACATTCTCTCCTTGAGGAATCTTATAAATGGTGACATCTAGGATTTGGGCCAACAACTCCATGGTGTACTTATGCTAGTGATGGAGCTTTGGCTTTATAACCTTATAGGACCCAGCTATTTAGTTGATAACTAGTTGAAAATCCCTGAAGATGTTGATGTTCTAGATGCTTGGAGTAACAACTAACTTGATGATAGAGCCATATATTCAGCTTCATTGTTGGTGTAAGGATTGGATAGATGATAAGAGAATCTCATCACATTATGGTCTAGAGTTAAGAGAACTATTCCTACCTCTACCTTTCCGGAATAGTAGATTATGGTTATTCTCCTCTTTAAGAAGAAGCCACACCATCAAAGTACATCTCCCAATGGTGAATGCTAGTATCCCCTTATTTGTTCATTTGATCATCACTAAGAGGAGAGTCATCGAGGAAGTGGGTGTCTAAGAAATCTTGCTTATCCTTTCCTTTGCATGGAGGTATGAAGGTAATGTCAAACTATAAGAGGATCATGGAATGTCATGTCAACCATCAGGATAGCATTGATTGTGTCATGAGATACTGCAGTGGATTGATTCTAGAGATTAAGTTCACCTTATGAGGAAGCATGTAGTGTTGTAGCTTTGGGATGCAAAGATTAAAGCTAGGCAATGCTTCCCAATGGGTGGATAATTAGCCTCAATAGGGATTGGATGATGATTGAGGTAGTAGAGTGCATTTTCCATCCCTTCATCATTACTTTGGGCCAACAAAGCTCCAAGGGAGTCATCTAACACTGTAAAGTATGAGTGGCTTGCTCGGGATAGGTTTAGAATTATTGACATCATCAAGAAATACTTGATATCTTTGAAGGCATGTTCACACTTGTCATTCTTTTTGATAAGTGCTGAGAATGGCTGACATCTTCTTGATAGGTTGGATATAAAGCATCTTAGATATGCCAACTGACCTTAGAATGATTTAAGTTGAGTTAAACTTTTAGGGGGTGGCATTTGTAATATCACTTTAATCTTCTCCAGATCAATTTTGATTCCCTTGTGTCAGTCAACAAACCCAAGGAATTTCCCTAAAGCTACTTTGAATGCACACTTCAGGGGGTTCATTTTGAGGTTAAATTATCTTAGTTGTTCAAAAATTACTCTAAAGTATAAGAGATGGTCTTCCTTTTCTCTACTTTTGATGATCAACATGATGAAAGAATGAGTTCATCAAAGATTTGAGTCATAGCCCACTAGTATGTAGCATCGAATTTTAAGGAAGAAAGGCATGACTTTATAGCAATATATTCGATCGGGTTCTAAAGGTAGTGTTTCTTTCATCTAGAACCATCTTTATTTGGTTATATACATATGAGCCATACATGAAAGAGAAGACTACATGAGATGAGGCAATGTCCACCATCGACTTGATTGGTAGAGGAAATTCATCTTTTGGACATGCCTTATTTAAATTCCTAAAATTGATGCATAGGTGAATTTGGCCATTCTTTTCTTAATTGGGATGATGTTGGCTAACTAGGTAAGGTTTTTTCTTCGGGATGAAGCTAGCATGGATCAGTTTCTTGAATTTAGAAATGACCTATTGTTATATGTCTAATCTCATGCATCTAGGAGCTTGCTTGATAGGGTTAGAAATTAGGTCTATTGCTAGTTTATGGACTACTAGGTCAGAAGCTAATCTAGGCATCTCTTCATAACTCCACAGAAAGTGGTCCTTAAGCTCAGTCAATAGCTTAACTAAGTCATTGGTTTCAATTTCATTCAACAAAAGAACGTGTATGTCGACATGGATCCTCTTTAATTCTAAGTTGATTTCCTTGAGCTTGTCAATGGTTGACTTGATCTCTTCTTTGAACTCAATGCATCTTTGACTTCAAAATCATCTAGATCATCAAGTTTCTACGCTCTCCTCATATAAGTTAATGTGATTTTAAAAGAACCTATTAATTTGATTGGTGATGACTAAGTAATCATCATCATCGATTTGGACCCACTTGTACCAAATCTTAGTCTCGGTATTGATTAAGAGCTTTTACATTTATTCTTACATATTCTTTCAAGTAGTCGACCCTTTGACCAAGTATGTGGGATTAAGCCTTTCTTTCCTAAATTATGAAAATAATGCAAGTATTAATCAAAAGGTAATTCTATTAAATCTTTATATGAATCATCGTCAAGTTCTGCATCAACTTCTTTATTTTTTAGGTTTAGGTTTAAGTTTATGTTTATTTTATAGTTTATTTTTTTTTATTATATATTTCAAGTTTAGGTTTTATTTTATATTTTTAGGTTTAGGTTTATGTTTTTATTCTATTTTTTTAAGTTTAGGCTTTAGGTTTTTTTTTTTTATTTATTTTAGGTTTTATTTTTTAGTTTAGGTTTAGGTTTATTTTTAGTTTAGTTTATTTTATTTAGTTTATGGTTTAGGTTTAGTTTATTTCATGCTTAGGTTTAGGTTTTATTTATTTTAGTTTAGGTTTATTTTATTTTATTTGTTTAGGTTTAGGTTTTTTTTTTTGGATTTTATGTTTACATTTATTTTTTTATGTTTAAGTTTTTATTTAACTTTTATTTTATTTTATTTGAGGTTTATTTTAATCTTATTATACATTTCGCTTTTAATTTTCTTAGGTTTTTTATTTTTGGTTTATTTTATTTTTTATTTTTACTTTAGGTTTTAATTTATTTTATTTTAGTTTAGTTTTTTTTTAAGTTTAGGTTTTATTTTAGGTTTTATTTTATTTTATTTTATTTATTTTGGTTTAGGTTTTCTTATTTATTTCTTTTTTAGGTTTTATTTAGTTTAGGGTTAGGTTTTTAGAATTTAGGGATTGACCTTTAGGGTTTAGGGTTTAAGGATTATGGTTGTAGGTTTTAGGTTTAGGGTTTAATGTTTAGGTTTAGGGTTTAGGGTTTAGGGTTGTAGGTTTTATGGTTTAGGGTTTAGGATTTATAGTTTAGGGTTTAGGGTTTAGGGTTTAGGGTTTTTAGGGTTTTGGGTTTAGGGTTTAGGGTTGTAGGTTTATGGTATAAGGTTTAGGGTTTAGAATTTAGGGCTAGTTTTAGGGTTTAGTATTTAGGGTTTGGGTTTTTTATATTTTATTACTATTATTTTGTTTTATTTTTTTAAATTAAGAAAACTAGTAGGTTTATGTTTATTTATTTTAAGTTTATTTATTTTACTTAGGTTTTTAGTTTATTTTTTTAAGTTTAGGCTTATTTTTTGGTTTAGTTTTTTTCATAGGTTTATGTTTCATTTTCTATTTTTTAGGTTTAGGTTTAGGCTATTATTTTATTTTTTTTCGGTTTAGGTTTTAGCTTATATTTTAGGTATTTTTTGTTTTATTTAGGTTTATTTTTAGTTTATTTTATTTTATATAGTTTTGGTTTAGGTTTAGGTTTAGTTAATTTGAGGTTTAAGATTTAATTTTATTTATTTTAGTTTAGTTTATTTTAGTTTAGGTTTAGGTTTATTTTATATTTATTTTAGGATTAGTTTTTTTTAGTTTATGGTTTAGGTTTTATTTTTTATTTATTTTAAGGTTTATTTTTTAGGTTTAGGTTTTTATTTAGTTTCTACTTTATTTTATTTTAGGTTTATTTTATTTTTATTGTATGTTTAGTTTTTATTTTATTTAGGTTTTTTTATTTTTTATTTAGTTTAGGTTTTTATTTATTTTAATTTAGATTAGTTTTTATTTTTCATTTTATTTTCCCTTTTGGTTTTTTGTTTAGGTTTAGGTTTTGGTTTTGGTTTTAGTTTATTTTTTTTTATTTTGGTTTAGGCAATATTTAATTATTTTATGTTTAGGTTTTATTTAGTTTATGATTATGTTTTTAGCTTTTTAGTGTTTAGGATTTATGGTTTAGGGTTTAGGGTTTAGGGTTTAGGGTTTGGAGTTTAGGGTTTAGGCTTTATGATTTAGGGTTTAGGGTTTTAAGGGTTTAGAGTTTAAGTTTTAGGTTTAGGGTTAGCTTTAGTTTAGAGTTTAGAGTTTAGGTTTTTTTTTTTTTAAATTGATTAGATATTTCTTCTTTTGATTTCATCAACATCAGTTTTCTATGATACAAGCGACCATATGATAAAAAATGAGCATGCATAGAGCAAAAAAATAATAGATAACTAAAATCATCTCTACTATAAAGATAATTCCATAAGCAGAAATCGATCGTTCTTCAGTTTCTCTAGTTCCCATCAGAATGCCCCCGACCTCTCGAGTAGTGGGTCCACCATCATAGCCTCGATCTCTCTCTGCCACCATGGTGGCAACCTTCGTTCCTCCACCTCAATAAGCACTACTACCACCTCCATATCCAACAACACCTCCAGATCCTGCACCACCACTATGCCTCCACCTT
This sequence comes from Cymbidium sinense, assembly GCA_021442155.1. Taxonomy (NCBI): domain Eukaryota; kingdom Viridiplantae; phylum Streptophyta; class Magnoliopsida; order Asparagales; family Orchidaceae; genus Cymbidium; species Cymbidium sinense. The sequence goes on along the minus strand of JAKCPB010000455.1, from coordinate 23,077 downwards.
TGCCTCCAGGTCTAGTGGCGATTGATGGCGATGTTCCTACTGTTAAGGTTTTGCTCAATCTTAGGGTTTAGGTTTAGGTGTAGGTTTATTAGCTTTTAGGGTTTATGTTTACTTATTATTTTATTTAGTTACTTTAGCTTAAGGTTTAGGGTTTGGGGTTTAGGGTTAGGGGTTAGGGTTTTAGGGTTTATGATTTTAGGGTTTAGGGTCCAGGGTTTAGGGTTGCAGGTTTAGGGTTTAGGGTTAGGGTTAGACTTTTATTTTTTTATTTTTTTTAAATTAAGTAAACTATTTTGTTTAGGTTTATTTAGTTTATTTTAGTTTATTTTAGTTTATTTTTTATTATTTTTGAAATTGGATTATTTATTTTAGGTTTATTTATTTTAGTTAAGGTTTTATATTTTAGTTTATTTTTTAAGTTTAGGTTTAGGTTTAGGTTTAAGTTTTTTTAGGTTTAGGTTTAGGTTTAGGTTTAGGTTTAAGTTTATTTTTAGTTTAGTTTTATTTTATTTTATTTTTTAGGTTTAGGTTTTATTTTTTAGCTTAGGTTTATGTTATTATTTTATTTTCTTAGGTTTAGTTTTTAGGTTTTCATTTTAGGTTTATTTTAGGTTTTATTTTTTTAGTTTAGGTTTAGGATTATTTTTAGTTTATTTTATTTTATTTACTTTGTGTTTAGATATAGGTTTAGGTTTTCTTTATTTTAGCTTAGTTTATTTTTGTTTAGGTTTTATTTTATTTTATTTTTATTTTAGGTTTAGTTTTTTTTTGTTTAAGATTTAGGTTTTATTTTATATTTATTTTTAGGTTTATTTTTTAGGGTTAGGTTTTTATTTAGTTTTTATTTTAATTTATTTTAGGTTTATTTTATTTTAATTTTATGTTTCATTTTTATTTTATTTAGGTTTTTTATTTTTTTTTAGTTTAGTTCAAGTTTTTATTTATTTTATTTTAATTTTTTTATTATTTATTTTATTTCTTTTTTATGTTTAGGTTTTAGTTTATGTTTTTATTTATTTTATTTTGATTTATATTTTTTGATTTATTTTTTTTATGTTTTATTTAGTTTAGGTTTAGGATTTTAGCTTTTTAGGGTTTAGGGTTTCAGGTTTGTTTAGGGTTTAATGTTTATGGTTTAAAGTTTAGGTTTAGGATTTAGGGTTTAGGGCTTTAGGGTTTAGGGTTTAGCATTTAGGGTTTTTTATTTATGGTTTATGGTTTAGGGTTTAGGGTTCAGGTTTTAGTTTAGGGTTTAGGATTTATTATTTTTTTAATAAAAATAAATTTAGATTCAACATTTCTTCTATTCGATTTCATTAACCTAGTAACCCAATAAGTTTTCTAAGACACAAATGATGACATATATCAAAATAGAGCATAGATAGACCAAATCAAAACCAGATAACTAGAACCGACTCTAGTATAAATGCATAGTTTCATAAGTAGTAGATCGATCCATCCTTTAGTTTCCCTAGTTCTCATCAGAACCACCCCTACCTCTCTAGTAGCAAGATCCACCATCATATCACCAATCTCTTTCTCTACCAACACCAGTGTACCATCGCTCCTCCCCCTCCATAAGCACCATTGCTCGACCACCACCTCTATATCCACCCGGCATCTCCAAGCCCCACTACTAAAACCACCACCTTAGCCTTCACCTCCACCCATCTAGCACGGTTGATGGAGATGTTCCTACCATCAAGGTTCTGCCCATTCTTAGGGTTTACATTTTGGTTTCTTAGGTGTTAGGGTTTAGGTTTATTTTTTAATTTATTTAGTTACTTTAGGTTTAGGTTTAGGGTTAGGTTTTAGGGTTTATGGTTTAGGGATTTAAGGTTTATGATTTTATGGTTTAGGGTTTAGTTTAGGGATTAGGGTTTAAGGTTTATGGGTTTTTAGGATTTAGGGTTCAGGTTTTAGGTTTTAGGGTTTAGGATTTAGGGTTTAAAGTTTATTTTAATTAAGTAAACTAGTAGGTTTATGTTTATTTAGTAAATTTAGATTATTTTTTATTTATTTTTGTTCACATTATTTTCTTATTTCAGTTTATTTTTTATTTTTATCTAGTTTAGTTTATTTATTTTAGGTTTATTAATTTTAGTTATAGTTTTTTTTTAGTTTTTTTTAAGCTTTAGGTTTATTTTTTAGTTATATTTTATTATTAGTTTATTTTTTTTAGGTTTAGGTTTTATTTTTTATTTTTATGTTTAGGATTTAGATTTTATTTTATTTTTTTGGGTTTTTTAGGTTTTATTTTAGTTTTATTTTTAGGTTTTATTTTTTAGTTTAGGTTTAGGTTTATTTTAGTTTATTTTACTTTATTTAATTTAGGTTTAGGTTTAGGTTTAGTATATTTTAGATATAAGTTTATGTTTTATTTATTTTACTTTAGGTTTAGTTTTATTTTATTTTTATTTTAAGTTTAGGGTTTAGGCTTCATTTTTTATTTTTTTTATAGGTTTTATATTTTGTTTTACTTTTAGGTTTAGGTTTTTATTTAGTTTTTTTTATATTTTATTTGAGGTTTATTTTTTTATTTTACATTTTATTTTTATTTTATTTAATTTTATTATTTTTAGGTATATTTTAGTTTATTAGTTTAGTTTAGGTTTTTTTCTATTTTAATTCAATTTAATTATATTTTTATGTTTAAGTTTAGGTTTTATTTTATTTTATCTATTTATTTTATTTAGCTTTGGGTTTTTTATTTATTTTTTTTAGGTTTTATTTTGTTTAGGTTTTTAGGTTTTCTGGATTTAGGGTTTATGGTTTTGGGGTTTTAGGGTTTAGGGGTTACAGTTAATGTTTAGGGTTTAGGGTTTTAAGTTTAATGTTTAGCTTTAGGGTTTATTATTTTTATGATTTAAGGTTTAGGGTTAAGTTGCTTTAGTTTAGGGTTAGTTTAGGGTTTAAGGCTTAATCTTTAGGGTTTAGGGTTTAGGGTTAGTTTAGAGTTTTAGGTTTTGGGTTTTATGGTTTAGGGTTTAAGGTTTATGGTTAGGGTTAGGGTTTAGGGTTTAAGGTTTAAGATTTAATGTTTAGGGTTTAGGGTTTATGGTTAGTTTTGGGTTTATGATTTAGGGTTTAGGGTTTTTATTTTTTTTAGAGAAAAAATTAAGATTCAACATTTCTTCTTTTGATTTCATCAACCAAGTAACACACCAAGTTTTCTAAGATACAAGGGAGGACATAAATAAAAAATGAACACACATAGAGCAAATTAAAAACCCTAGATAACTAGAATCATATCTACTGTAAAGACAGTTTCATAAGCAGCAGAATGGATCAGTCATTCTTCAGTTTCTCCAGCTCCAATCAGAACCACTTCTGCCTCTCGAGTAGTGGGATCTGCCTTCATATCCTGAATCTCTCTCTCCACCACCATCATGGTTGTAACCTTCATCGCTCCTCCCACCTCCATAATCACCACTACTCTGACCACCACCTCCATATCCACCGGCACCTCCAGACCCCCACCACCACTGCGATATACGCCGCCTCGTCCTTCTCATCCGGTACTAAATCTAGATTGAGCCTAGTTGATGGTGATGTTCCTGTTGTCAAGGTTCTGCCCATTCTTAGGGTTTAGGTTTAGGTTTAGGTTTATTAGGGTTTTTGATTTAAGTTTACTTTTTAATTTATTTAGTTACTTTAGGTTTACGTTTAGGGTTTAAGATTTAAGATTTAGGGTTTAGGGTTTAGGGTTTCAGGGTTTATGCTTTTAGAGTGTAGGGATTAGGGTTTTTTAGGGTTTCTGATTTAGGGTTCATGAATTTTTTAATTAAGTGAATCAATAGGTTTAGTTTTATTTAGTATATTTAGTTTATTTTTTATTTATTTTTGTTTACTTTATTTTTTATTTTATTTAGGTTTATTTTTTATTTTATTTATTTTATCTTATTTATTTTAGGTTTATTTATTTTAGTTTATTTTTTTAGGTTTAGGTTTAAGATTATTTTTTTGTTAAGTTTTATTTTATTTTTTATTTTTTAGGTTTAAGTTTCATATTTTATTTGTACATTTAGTTTAGGTTTTATTTTATTTTTATGTTTTAGCTTATAGGTTTTGTTTTAGGTTTTATTTTTTACTTTAGGTTTAGGTTTACTTTTAGTTTATTTTATTTTATTTAATTTAGGTTTATTTATTTTAGTTTAGTTTATTTTAGTTTAGGTTTAAGTTTATTTTATTTTATGTTAGGTTTAGGTTATTTTTTTTAGTTTAGGGTTTAGGTTTATTTTTTATTTTAGGTTTATTTTAGATTTTTTTTTTTTGGTAGGTTTTATTTAGTTTTATTCTTTTATTTTAAGTTTATTTTATTTTTTATTTTGTTGAGTTTTCTTTTATTTAAGTTTTATTTTTAGGTTTATTTTATTTTTACTTTAGTTTAGGATTTTATTTATTTTATTTTAGTTTATTTTTATTTATTTATTATTTTATTTGTAAGTTTATGTTTAATTTTTAGATAATGTTTTAATTTTTTTTATTTTTTTATTTTCTTTAGGTTTAGGTTTTTTATTTAATTTATTTTTAGGTTTTATTTAGTTTAGGTTTAGGTTTTAGGTTTTTAGGATTTAGGGTTTAGGGTTTAGGGTTTATTTTTTAGGGTATAGGGTTTTAGGGTTTAGGGTTTTTGGGTTTACAGTTTAGGGTTTAGGGTTTTAGGGTTTAGGGTTTAGGGTTGCTGGTTTAGGGTTAGGGTTTAGGGTTTAGGGTTTATGTTTTAGGGTTTAGGTTTGTATGTTTGGGGTTTAAGGTTTAGGTTTAGGCTTACTTTAAGATTTATTATTTAGGGTTAGTATTTTAATTTATTTTATTATTTTATTTTATTTAATTCTAAACTAGATGGTTTAGGTTTATTTAGTTTATTTTATTTATTTTTGTTTTATTATTTATTATTTTTTATTTTTTATTTATATTTTTATTTAGGTATTTATTTATTTTTATTTTATTTTATTTTAGGTTTGATTTATTTTTATTTTAAGTTTAGTTTTATTTTATTTTAGTTTTTTTATTTTTTAGTTTAGTTTAAGTTTTTATTTAATTTATTTTAATTTTGTTTTTAATTTTTATTTTATTTTCTTTTTAGGTTTATGTTTATGTTTTTATTTTATTTTAGTTTTTTATTTTATTTTGTTTAGGGTTTTTTATTTATTTTATTTTAAGGTTTATTTATTTTGTAGGTTTTAGCTTTTTAGGGTTTAAGGTTTAGGGCTTAGGGTTTTGGGTAATTTTAGGGTTTAGTATTTAGTGTTTGGGTTTTAGGGTTTAGGGTTGAGGGTTTCGGGTTATAGGTTTTAGGTTTTAAGGTTTAAGGTTTAGGTTTAGGGTTTAGGGTTTAAGGTTTAGGCTTTAGGATTTAAACTTTATGTTTTAGGGTTGTAGGTTTAGGGTATGTTTAGGGTTTAGTGTTTAGGTTAGGGTTTCTTTATTTTTATTATTTTGTTTATTTGGGTTTTAGGTTTAGGGTTTAGGTTGTAAGTTTAGGATTGGCAGGTTTAGGGTGTATGGTTTAGGGTTAGTTTTAGGGTTTAGGGTTTAGGATTTAGGGTTTAGGGTTTAGGGTTTAAGGTTTAGAGTTATTTTTAAATTAACAAAACTAGTAGTTTATGTTTATTTAGTTTATTTTTTATTTATTTTAGTTTACTTTTTTTTTATTTAGGTTTATCTTTTATTTTATTTAGCTTAGTTTATTTATTTTAAGTTTTATTTATTTTTGTTTAGGTTTTTTATTTTAGTTTATTTTTAGGTTTAGGTTTAGGTTTAGGTTTATTTTGTAGTTTTTTTATTTTTTATTTCATTTTATCTTTAGGTTTTATTTTTTATTTTTAGGTTTAGGTTTAAGTTTTTATTTTATTTTATTAGGTTTAAGTTTTAGGATTTTAATTTAGGTTTATTTTTAGGTTTTATTTTTAAGTTTAGGTTTATTTTTGGTTTATTTTATTTTATTTAGTTAAGGGTTTAGGTTTAGTTTATTATCGGTTTAGGTTTTATTTATTTTATTTTAGTTTATTTTAATTTAGGTTTAGGTTTATTTATTTTATTTTGGTTTATTTTATTTTTTAGTTTATGGTTTAGGTTTTTTATATGTATTTTTAGGTTTATTTTTTAGGTTTAGGTTTTTATTTTATTTTATTTTATTTTAGTATTTATTTTTTCTATTTCTTTATTTTTAAGTTTAGGTTTTAGTTTAGGTTTTTATTTTATTTTATTTTATTTTATTTAGCTTTTGGTTTTATTTATTTATTTTGTTTTTAGGTTTTATTTTGTTTAGGTTTAAGTTTTGAGGTTTTTAGGATTTAGGGTTTAGGGTTTTTTTAAACTAAAAAGAATTTATTGCTCATAAGGGGGAAAAAAGAAACAAGAGTCCTTATTAGAGACTAAACTCAAAAAGAAAAAATTACTGCAGAAATGAGTTGCAAGAGAATCCTAAAGAGTTTAGTTCCTAAACTATTACATTAAAGTGAAATAAAGAAAAAAAAGGAAAAAAAAAAGCTAAGCAAAAGGCACCAAATTGGAAGAATCCACGGAGCTCCAAAAGAACCTCCAATGAGACGAATAACCAAAGGAAAATGAAACACCTGTGAAGACAACCTGACCATCTAAGAAAAAGGAGACCATCAGTAAGACTTTAGCTCCCTCCAAGAAGAAGAAGAGACCAATTGAAAATGAGAATCTACAACTTGCAATAAATCTCAGCCAGAAGGAGATCAAAAAACATAAAGAGAAAAAGCTCAGGCTAAGATAGGAGGAAAGAAGGATATTCACAATAATGAGAGGCATCAAATCCCAAGTGTATCCAGCTTCAACGATGGGTTACAAATAGGAAAAGTCACCAACCATAAAATTATTAAAGGAAAAAAACCCATCATATCATCATCATAGAAAGAAGAATACAAACCTATCATAGGCCACCCAACCAAAGAAAAGTGAAGAAATAAAATACAAGAGGAAAGCTACAAAAAAATTAACATAAGGCATTCCCAACAAAACCAAATATCAACAACTCTTAAAAAAGTGGGAGAAAAGATACTCATAAAAAAAAAAGAAAAGAGCTCAAAGACAAAAATAGAGCCCACAACAACAACACCAATCCAAATCCACCAAAGCACCAACCAAAGGAATGGAAACAACCAATAGAAGCAACACAAAGTACCCAAGAAAAATAGCCCAGAAAGAGCAAGAAAGCGGACCAACCAATAGAAAAAGGCTTTAAAATAAAAGCTAGAGAAACAACCAACCAATGAAGAAACCACAAACAAGGACAAAAGCCCAACCTACCAAAGAGAGCAAAAGCACCAACCAAAGAGAGGGAAGCCAAGAGGAACAAATCCACCAACACAAAAAATAGAGAAAAGAAGAACCAACCAAAAATGACACAAAAAAAACCAAGAACAATTAGCCAAAAATACCAAGCCAAAAGAAGAAAAATTATCCAATCATCCAATACTTCAGCTAGCAAGAAATCACATAGCTAAAGCTCAACCAACATAGATAAAATTGGCCAAGAGCAAACAACGCACAAGGACAAGAGATTATTTTCAAAAAGCTTCATAATTAGTAACACTCGGCAAGTGAGGAGGGGCATAAATCTGAACACTTTTTTTCCTTTTCTTCTTGTAAAGCAGGTTTATAACCCTTTCTTCAAAAAAATCTCCATGCAAAATGAATCGTGTTGTTATAAAAGGCATGGAGATCAATGGATGCTATCAAATTCAAAGAAGAGCATTGAAACATCCACAACATTAGACAAAGGAGAATAAAAATAGTTTGCATTTAGTCAATTGAAAGAAGGAGGAGCTTTATTAAGAAGGCAATTATCAATATTTTCACCTTCCAACAAAATTGAAAGAGTACCCTCCATGTCTTCATTCATAAAAAAATCAAGAGAAGAAAAATCCAAATTTTTAGTACAAACTTCATGTAAGGGATTAAAATAAGATTCAAATCCCTTAGAAACACATAGCATATTACCAAAATTTTGAACAAAATTACCATAGAAAACGATCATTTTGAACAAATAGAACTATTCACAATGAGAGAATTGTCACGGGTATCTAAAGCTTGTTTTAAAAAAAGGATCGCTAATATTAACAAGATTATCAGGACCAAAAGTTAAAATATTAGAAATAAGAACATTCTTTTCACTGCCATTCTTAATCAAATAAGGCAAAGAAATAATCTCTTTCCCATGATCTAAAGCAAACATAGAGGAAAGAGAAACAACATTTAATTGATTGGAAGAAATGGTGTTAGCATCAATAATATTCAAACCATCATCATGAAATGAATTATGCACATCCAAACCAATAAAATCATTAACCACACCCTCTAAAGGCTTCCCTTAAAAGAATCATCAGAAGAAACATTTAGAGCATGATTATTAGTTAAAACTTTTTCAAAAGCATCAAAATAACCTTGTGCATTAGACAAATCATTAATAGGTAAAACTTTTTTAGAAGATTTAGAAATCTTGTTTTGCAAAATATTAGAATTTTGAAAAGTAGATTTCCTTTATCCAACTTGAGAGAATCAGTTCTTTTAACTATTGAATTCTTATTGATGATTTTCTTCCTAAGAGAGGGATAAGCAATAAAGCATTCAGAAATATCGTGCCCATGAATCTTACAATGATTACAATAAAATGGGGAAGTTCTTAAAAATAACTTTCTAAAAGTAATCACAATTCTCCAACCCAAATTTCTTTCGGATATTTTTTAGTAATATCAATCTCTACAATAATTCGAGCACCATACAGTTTAGAAGAAGTAGTTGTTGCTTGATCAACTTCCAAAGGCTAACAAAAATTTGACCCAATAACATAAAGAATCAGATGATTAAATAGATGAATCCACATGTTAGAAATAGAAATCCAAATGGGAATAATAAGAGACTCTTCATTAACATCAAATTTAGGCATCCACTTCAGAATATTCATTTAAAATTTAAAAATATAGTAAGAACGCCTAGAAAAAATTCTTCCGTAATCAGGATCATTAGAAAATTTAATCAAAATGTGCCTGATCAATCAGCCTAATAGAAGAAGAAGCAGATAAATTTAAGATGTGAAAAAAAAGAATGAATATCTCCATCTTAGGCTGTTTGGAGGAAAACTTTCCAATCAAAGTAAAAATAAAATACTCAAATAATCTTTCAATATCAACATCCGAAATCATAATCGCCCGAGTACCTTTAAACATCATATGAACTAAATTCAAAGAGGCTCGATGAAGGAGTTCTTACTTGATAAAGCATCTTTGAAAGATTTAGTAACAAAAGGTAATCTAGAGGTAGGATTACCCAAAAACTCGATGCCTACTGATTTGTTGGCACATGGGATTTACCCCATGGATTGGGAGAAGCCGACGCCATGAGTCATGTTGCTGTGACCAAAAGGCCAATAATATAAAGGGAATCCCAGAGAGAAAATGTTCAAACACTCACCAAGAAGCTTGACACCAACCCTAGGGGTGGTAGGATCGATATGGGATTGTGAAATCACCTCACCCTCCCCATCGAGAGCATTTGAAACCCATAGGACACCCATGATTCCTTTTTGGCAGCCACTTCCACACCTTCCACCTACCAAGCCAAGCCAACTCACCTCCTCCATGCCACCCATGACTCCCTTAGATGGTCGGACGACCAAGAGATCCCATCGTCGATCAAGAAAGATATACACCCCTTATTTCCACTCAAATATACATAAAAATCATTTCTCCATCACTACCTTAGAGCCATTCGTTAAGTTCTCAAGCTTGTTCCTCGATCGAAAAATGCCATTCCCATCCACCCCGAAATAGGACACTCCCATTTTTGAGCTGACTTCCCCATTTCTCAATCAAACTCAAAAATAACTTTGCACGCACCTTCCCTAGGCCTTGTCGAGCAAGAATGAATCATCTCCTTATCTTCTCGAGCACCGGAAGTGGGACTTCGATTAATGCCAATCTCGAAATGGTCAGTTCATGGCCTTCCGAGTGAACATCGAGGAGTTGATCCAATTGCTGATCAATAGGGCTTCATCTCCACTAGATGAAGCTTCCTTAATCATTTGAGCCACTGGTCTTGAGCTCTGGTGAGGTATGCTTCCAAAATCGATCCTTAGAAAAAAAATGGGTTGGTGCTTTTTGAAGAAATCTTACATCTCATGTGATCTTGACCATTGGATCCCCTCTGATTGATGTCATAAAGGTGTGAGATCCTTTTGGAGTTGATCCGAGCTCGGGTAAGCTTGGATCAATTGAGCAATGGCGGACAAACTCCAGTCTCCCTCACTCATGTGACATTAGATCACGCACCATCCGTTCTGTGTGATCAGAATAGATGGCCATAATTAAATCTACTAGATTAATCTAATTTAATCCTATTAAGCTGTGGGATTAATCATAGATGTCCAATCTTAGATCAGGTGGTAAACGAGAAAGCACATCCACCACCGCCACATAGGTATTAAGTCGAATAAGTCTTAAGTAGCCAATCCCGCGATGCCACATGGAAAATATGCTGATGCAGATTAGGCTTAAGTATTCTAGCCTAAAACTTCTAAAATCATAAAAAGTATAGTGAAATAAAAAATGCAAATAAATACTCATTTTATAGGTATTTCAGAGGAGAATAAATTAAAAATGATCTTAACTAATTTTAAATAGTAATTAAGGTTTAATTGCAAAATTAATTAGCATAATTACTCCATAATTACTTGAGCAATTAATCCTAAATTTTGTGGGTTTATTTAATGGGATGACCTCTACATCTTATAATTTTCTTAGGATTTATTGCTCGCATGATTAGGAAAAGTTACTAATTAAACCTTAATTATTCTTTTAAGTTTAATGATTAATTAATCCCATGAATAGTAATATATTGATTTATTAAGTTTTTTAATAATTATTCAACAGTAAGTGAACTAAGGAATAGGGTTGGGACCCTTTTCCCTAAGTTCATTTCACCCTTTTTAAAAATGAAATTAATTAAGATTTAACTAATTAATTAAATCACTTAATCAAATTGAAATCATAATCACATCAGACCTTAATTAATTAATGATGGGGTAGATCTTTAGGTGTTTAATAACCTAAAGGAGTTTAATAAAATTATGGTTAGTCCACATGTGTGAGAAAATCGTAAGAGTAATTAATTAAGTCCATTAATTTAATTAACTATTAATCATGAGCCAATTGCATTAGGCCCCTTTTATTTCTTAGGATCATTGCAAGTTTATTTTTCATGCATATCATGTTGGATCATAATTATTTAGTTAATTACTTTAAGGTGACATAGGTAAGAATTATATCATCTAATTAAGGGTTCAACTTAATTAACACATAAAATTGACTTAATTACACTTCCTTAAATTAAATCAAATCACTAATGTGGGAATGGGTTTAAAATAACAAGTGATGATTTCTCTTCTCCTCTTTAAATCAAATCCAATCCAAAACTTAATTAATAAAGAAGCTTTGGTTTGCTTTAAATAATCTTATTTTAATTGATTTTGCTTAAAAACTACTTTGGTTGAAAGAATCACATGTTATTTTTAATTGTCCTCTTTCCAATCATGTTAAATTTTTTATGTCATTTGAATTCATGCATCCATATTTTCAAAACCAAGTAAAATGAAATGGCTTTCATTTATGTAAGCTTGCATCTGATGATTTAATTTAATATATGCATGGATATTATCACTATTAAATCCAAATGTATTTTTCAAAATCTTATAAATGAATAATAATATGTGTTATGATGCTAGTTATAAATATATAAGAAAATGTGCTTATAGCTTAAGTGTATGAATGGTGAGTTATCTTTCCTCTATTCAAGTGTTGATTTATATAAGATTGAATTGTAGTGGGTATATTGTCTCACACATCCACGAAAACATGAGGCTTTAGCTAGCCCCAAGGAGTCCATTTAATTACCTCACTTTCATGGTTTAACAATATCACATACCCATTTTATTTCATTATTATGTATTTCAACATTAGAATTTGGATAGAGCTTTAATTCATATATATATAAATGATTCAATCAAAAAAGTATACAATCTTTGCATGGTTTTCTTTCCCTCATTTATGTATACGTCCATGTGTGTCGAAGAAAAGCAAGTATATAGTCTAGACATCCTAGGAATACGATCTTTAGTTAGCCCCAAGGAGGTCATTTGATTACCTCACTTCCATGGTTTAATAATGACACTTTTATATCTTTGTACATGTATATGTATATGTGATTAGTGAATGAAAATCACATTTTACATTAAAATTGCATGCATTCATAATTGACTAAGTGGTTGAATTAATTAGCCATATGATTTGGAGCTTACTTCCTATGTTAATGTATATGGGTTTACAAATGTTTTAATGCAAATGGGTATATAGTCTGAACATCCCAAGAATATGAGGTTTTAGCTAACTCCAAAGAGGTCATTTGATTACCTTACTTCCCTGGTTTAACAATGGCACATACCTATTTAATTTCATTCTTATTTCCTTTTTATATAAGAATTTGGATAAAGTCTTAAATTAATATGTTTAAATAATTCAATTAAATAAAATATAAATTCTAAACATATACATTCATTCATCATTTAAGTGTGCTAAAATATGTTGCATGTTTACATACACTTAGGATTAAATTATATGAATGTTGCATGTGATGGAAAGGAATGATTTAATATATGTCATGTCATAGTAATTCAATTAAATTAATCTTAAGATGCCTTTCATTTTGAATAGGATTATTTAAAGTGAACCTAAACTTGGGATTAATGAAGTCATTTAATAAGCCTTTCACTAAAGAGAACTAAATCAAATTAATATCGTAGATAGTGACTTATGGTAGCGATGAAGAGGGCAATCCTCTTTTCCACTCTTTATAACACTTAGTTTCTAAGTGTAATCAAATGAAACAAAAAATTTAAATTTTAAAATCAATTAAACTACTTCAAATAAACCTTACATGTTAAATTGAATCCTTCTACACTTAAAAAATACAATACTAATGCCTAACAACACTTACCACACAATTCTTAATACACACAGTAGAATTAAGTTGCCACTTCTAGTTCTAAGTTAGGACGGTGGATGATGTGATGTATGTTTTGTTTTATAATATATTATTTTAGATTAAATGTTAGGGTGTATGCTTTGTAAACTAGATGATAGGCCAATATTAGCCTAATCATATTTTTTGCATGGGATTATGCTTAATAGATGCTTAAAAATAAATGTGAATGCTCTTTTTCCAAGTTGCTTAAATCTTTAAGCACAATCCAAGTTAGGACATGTGGGCTTAATTACCCATGTGTAGGGTGCTAAGTCCAAATTATAAATACAATTGCTTGGGATTATATGTATATTTAGCTAACCTCTATTTTGCAACTGTAGTTAAATTTACTTTTCCCTCATAAATGTAATCTTTGTAATAGGAATTAGGATTAGTGCTATGAGGGATTAGGATGAGTAGTGGCCAGGCTTTGTCACGGGTGCATGATGCCTTTGAAGCAAGCACCATCCAAATCAAAGAAGGAACCAAATCAGAAATAGAGATATAAAAAAGGAACACCCCCATAACATTTAATACAATTACAATTATTCTTTCCTATTCTAAGTTGTATAAGGGTAGAGCTCGGCTACCCATCTTTTCTCTCTTTGGGTTGTACGATGGTACCCGACCACACCGACCTTTTATTCTTTTATGATAGTTTATATAATTGTTAGATGTTATGTTTACATTGTGCATTAGGATGGCATGCTTTTCATAGTTTCTAAAATGATTCATGCTTTAATGGGTGGCTTGGATATGATTATGCTCTTAGGATAAAAAAACTTTTCTACCAACTAATACTCATAATTAAATTTTAAATAACTCATAACCTCATCATAAAGCCGAGATAAATAAGATAATTAAAAGATTTAGCAACACCTTAACTGTATGGTTGTATGTTTAACATCATGCATGCATATTCTTTCTATCTTGAACATGAAGGATCTCCATTTTGCATGATAGGAATGCTTAACTTGTGAGGGCATCCCTTGTGGTGGGGAACACCTTCTTCTAACTGATTTGACCCATAACCTATTTCATCATGCATTTAGGCAAAAGAAAACCTAAAGCCTCTGTCAAAATGATGTGTCTAAAAAATAAAATTTGAAAAGATTTTGCATCTACATATTAAGTTATATGCTCATACCACTCATGCTCTAGTCTCTTAGGGAGCATGTTTAGGACTTTTGTCTCATTCTAATTAAATAACTACCTTAGCTATCTTGCAATTCATAAGACCGGACTACATGGTTTTAAAATCATAGGAGGAGTTAGCTAGTGGTTACTCCAGGTAATTATAAGTCTAGAAGTTGAACACCATCTGTGGCCTGGACTTAAATGCTTTGTCAGGAAAGGGCAACTATTTGGCTTCCTCTTATAGGCTAGCTGACTTGTTGATTAAATTCTTGAATGTTTTGATGGTAAAGTCCTTAAGCATGAAAGCGACTGGGCCATGGATATTCTGGAGTAGAATCTCAATGGCATGTTGTTCGGACAGTTGTGATTCATATTTTATGTTTAGGTTGTGCCACCTGAGAATGTAATCAATAAGGGACTCGTTGAGTTTGTTTCTACAATGGTCGCCCTAGTCACCCTCTGAGATCTGCAAACCTTTTGATGAAGAGATCTTCCAACTCAACAAAAGTCTTAACCAATTATTGGCGTGAATCAACGCATGAGAACTAACGAAAGATAGAAGAGGAGTCGATGTTGGTGTTTGAACATCCTCTAAAGCAATGTGGTGTCATGAGCACCCGCAATCAAAGATCTTAAAGGTTGGTGGCACAAAACCCTAAATAAAATAAAAACTAAATAAAACCTAAACCCAAAAAATAAACCTAAAAATAAAGAAAAAATAAAACTTAAACCCTAAACTAAAAAAAAACCTAAACATAAAATAAACAAAATAAATTAAACATAAACCTAAACTAAAATAAACAAAACTAAAATAAATAAGACCTAAGCCTAAAAAACAAAATAAAATAAAATAAACTAGAAATAAACTAATAAACTAAAAAACAAAAAAACCCTAAAATAAAAAAAATAAAAGAACTAAAATAAAAACCAAATATAGCTAAAAATAAAACCTAAACCTAAAATAAAATATAAATAAAACTAAACAAACAATAAACCTGACAAATAAACTAAAATAAAAACCTAAACTAAAATATATTAATCAAAAATAAATAAACTAAACTAAATAAAAAATAAACCTAAATAAAAATAAAAAAATAAAATAAATTAAAAAAAAACTAAACAAACCTAAACTAATTTACAATTTTGAAAGAAAGCCTAAACATTAAATGGTAGAATCCTAAACCCTACTGACTAAATCATACCTCAACTAAAATAAACCAAACCCTAAACACCTAAACTCTCCTAATCTAAACCACTGACCTCCTGGGCCAAACTTTAAAACCCTAAACCCATAAACCACCTCTCTCCTGACCCTGGGCTCAACTGAAACTGAGGCACCCCCTAAACCCACTGGGCTAAGACCCACTACCTAAACCTAAAACATTCTACTGAACCCAGACTACCCCAGGCCTAAACCCAAAACTAAAAAACTAAACTAAACTAAACTAAATAAAATAAATGAATAAATAAACCTAAATATAATAATAAATAAAATAAAATAAAACCAAAACTAAATCTAAACTAATCCTAAATAAAATAAAATAAAAAAAATATAAAATAAACTAATAATAAAAACTAAATATAATAAATAAAATAAAAAAAATAAAATAAATAGAATAAAACCCAAATAAAATAAAACTTAATAAAAAATAAAATAAAACCTAGTATAAAATAAAATAAAAATTAAATAAAAACTTAAAACTAAAGCCTAAAAATAATAAAAATAATAAAACCCAAACCCTAAATTAAAAAATAAAACTAATCCTATAATAAAATAAAATAAACAAAATAAAATAGATTTAAACCTAAATTAAAATAAATTAAACCTAAACATAAACACTAAACTAAATAAAATAAAATAATTTAAATATAAAACCTAAGCCAAAAATAAAACCTAAAAATAAACCTAAAATAAAAACCTAAAACCTAAACCCTAAACCCTAAACCCTAAAAAGCTAAAAACCTAAACCTAAAACCTAAACAAAAATAAAATGAAAAAATAAAATAAAATAAAAACATAAACTAAAACCTAAACCTAAAACCTAAAGAAAATAAAATAAAAAAAAAAAACTAAATAAAATAAAATAAATAAAAGAATATACTAAATTAAAAAAATCTAAATAAAATAAAACTAATCCTAAAATAATAATATAATAAACCTAAAATAAAATAAATAAAAACTAAATAAAACCTAACCTAAAAATAAACCTAAAAAACTAAATAAAAAATAAATCTTAAAGAAAAAAAACTTAAACCTAAAATAAACCTAAACCTAAACTAAAATATACTAAACTAAAATAAATAAACCTAACAAAAAAATAAACTAAACCTAAACTTAAACCAAAGTAAATAAATTAAAATAAATTAAAATAAACCTAAACTAAAAAATAATACTTAAAATAAACCAAAATAAAACCTAAACTAAACCTAAAAATAAAATATAAATCTAAACCCAACATAAAATAAAACTAAAAAAAAATAAACCTAAAAAAATGAACTAAAATAAATAAACCTAAAATAAATAAATTAAACTAAATAAAAATAAAAATAAACGAAAATAAAAATAAAAAATAAAATAAAAATAAAATAAACTAAATAAACCTAAACCTACTTGTTTACTTAATTTTTAGAAAATAAACAAAAATAAAAATAAAACAACAAATAAAGAAAACCCTAAACCTTAAACCCAAAACCCTAAACCACAAACCCTAAATCTCCCAAAACCCAAAACCATGATCCCTAAAATCTACAACCCTAAACCCTAAACTCTAAACCCTAAACCCTAAAAACCTAAAAACCTAAAACCTAAACAAAATAAGACATAAAAAAGTTGATAAATAAAAAACCTAAACCTAAATAGAATAAAATATAAAATAGAATAAAAATGTAAACTAAAACCTAAACCTAAACCTAAATGTAAATCTAAAACCTAAACTAAAAACTAAAAATAAATAAAAACCTATACAAAGTAAAAAATTAAAATAATAAAATATAATAAAAACTAAATGTAAAATAAAAATAAAACTAAAATAAAATAAATACTAAAAATAAAACATAAATCTAAAACAAAATTAAAAAAAAAAAATAAAACCTAAAACTAAACTAAAAAACTAAATAAAATAACAATATAAACCTAAACTTAAAATAAACCTAAACCTAAACATAAACTAAACTAAAACTAAAATAAATAAAATAAACTAAAAGTAAACTAAACTAAAACTTAAACGAATAAACCTAAAATAAAACCAAAGGTAAAAATGAAATAAAATCTAAACCTAAACCTAAAATTTAAAATAAAATCTAAACCTAAAAAATAAAATAAAGTAAAACAAAACTAAAAATAAACTTAAAACTTAAACCTAAAACAAATTAATATAAAATAAAATAAAATAAATAAACCTAAAATAAATAAGATAAACTAAACTAAACCACACTTTTTTTTTCCTAAAATTCACTCTACCTAAACCCTACCTAAATACCACCAAATACCCTAACCAACCCTAAAAACCCACCCTACACTGACTCCCTTAAACCCTCTAACCTCCTTGTCACAGACTAACCCAAGACCACAGCTGACACTCCCTGAGTTATACCTGAGCCACTGATCCAAAACCTCCAGCCTATATAAACTAAAATAAAATAAATAGATGAACAAAAACTAAATAAATAAAAAAAAATAAAATTTACTAAAACTAAACCTAGAACTAAACTAAAATAAACTAAAAAATAAAGAAACCTTAAACTAAAAAAAAATAAACCTAAGAATAAAACCTTAATGAAATAAAAAACTAAATATTAAAATACAATAAACCTAAAATAAATAAAATAACAACATAATAAAAACTAACCTAAAAAAAAAAATAAAACCTAAAAATAAATAAAAAATAAAACCCAAACCCTAAATGAAAAAAAAACTAAACCTAAAATAAAAATAAAATATTCAAAAAAAACCAAAACCTAAACTAAAATAACTAAAACCAAAAATCCAAAACCCTAAACTCTAAACCTAAACCTAAAGTAACTAAATAAATTAAAAAGTAAACCTAAACTTAAAAACCTAATAAACCTAAACCTAAATCTAAATAGTAAGAATAGACAGAACCTTGTTAGTAAGAACATCACTGTCAATCATGCTCAGTCTAGATCTGGGGGTGCAGGCAAAGGTGGAGGTAGCGTTTATCGTAGTGGTTGTGGGGGATCTGGAGGTGTTGGTGGATATGGTGGTGGTGGTCAGAGCAGTGGTTGTTATGGAGGAGGAGGAGCGAAAATAGCTACTACTTTGGTGGTGGCGGAGGGAGAGATCTAGGATATGATGGCAGATCCTACTACTCGAGAGGCCGGGGGTGGCTTTGATTGGAACTGGAGAAATTGAAGAATGGCCGTCGATCTTACGCTTATGGAATTGTCTTTGTAGTAAAGATGATTCTAGTTATCTAGATTTTTTTTGAATATGCTCATTTTTTATCTATGTTGTAAACATGTCTTAGAAAACTTAGTGTGTTACTTGGTTGATGAAATCAAAAGGAATAAATGTTGAATATGAATTTATTTTCTATTAAAAAAATCAAAAACCCTAAACTCTAAACTTAAACTTGAAACCTAGGACTACAACCTAAATTGTAAACGTTAAACCCTAAAAACCTTAACCCCTAAACCCTAAAACCCTTAACCCTAAAACCTAAAGCCTAAACCTTAAACCCTTAGTTAACCTTAAACCCTAAACCCTGAAAGCTAAAAACCTAAACCTAAACGTAAATAAAATGTAAAAATAAAATAAATAAAAAAGCCTAAACTAAAATAAAATAATAAAATAAAATAAAATAAAAACCTAAATTAAAACTTAAACCTAAACATAAACCTAAAAAGAAAATAAAATAAAATAAAACTAAAATTAAAATAAAATAAAGAAAAATCTAAAATAAAGTGAAAAAATAAAACCTTAATAAAATAAAACTAAACCTAAAATAAAAAAAATAAACCTAAACTAAAAAAAATTAAAACAAAATTAAAATCCAAACATAAAACTAAGATCTAAAAATAAAACATAAACACTAAACTAAAAAAAACCTAAACCTAAATAAAATAAAATTAACCTAAACTAAACTATAAATAAAAATAAAAACTAAACCTAAACATAAAACATTAAAAAAATTAAAATAAAACTAAGATTAAACCTAACTAAAGAAAAATAAAACCTAAAAATAAATGAAAAGTAAAATCCTAAAACCTAAACCTAAAATATGAAATAAAACCTAAACCTAAACCTAAAAATAATAATAATACTAAACTAAAAAAATAAAATAAAATAAAACTAAACTAAATAAATAAACCTAAATCCTAAACCTAAACCTAAATAATAAACTAATATAAAAAACCTAAAACAAAATAAATAAACCTAAAATAAATAAACTAAACTAAATAAAAATAAAAATCAAGCTAACTAAAAAAAACTAAAATAAATAAAAAAATGAACCAAATAAACTAAATAAACCTAAACCTACCAGTTTACTTGTTTTATTTTTAAATATAACATAATTAAAAAAATGAAAAAAACCCTAGCCCTAAACCTTAAACACTAAACCCCAAACCGTGAACTCTAAACCTGCAACCCTAAACCTAAACCCTGAACCTTAAAACCCTAAACCCTAAACCCAAATCTCTAAAACCTTAATCCGTAAACCTCAAACCCTAATCCATAAACCCTAAAACCTACAACCCTAACCCCTAAACCCTAAACCCTAAATCCTAAATCCTAAACCCTAAACCCCAAATCCTAAACCCTAAACCCTAAACCCTAAACTATAAAAACCTAAACCTAAACTTAATAAAACATAAATAAATAAATAAAAACCTAAACCTAAATAAATTAAAATAATAAAATAAAATAAAAACCTAAACTAAAAGCTAAACTTGATCCTAAACCTAAACTTAAGCCAAAACAAAAACCTAAAACTAAATGTAAAATAAAATAAAATAAAAAATAAAAACTAAACTAAAATAAAATAAATAAAAAACTAAAATAAACTAAAATATAAAATAAACCTAAAAATAAAAAACCTAAACAAAATAAATACTAAAAATCAAATAAAAATAAAATAAACCTAAAATAAAAAAAAATTAAAAACTAAATAAAACAAAAATTAAAAAAATAAACCTAAAAATAAAACCTAAAATTAAATTAAAAAATAAAACCTAAACCTAAACTAAAAGAAACCTAAACCTAAACTAAACAAAATAAAATAAACCTAAACCTAAAATAAAAAAACTAAAATAAAATAAATAAAACCTAAATCTAAACCTAAAATAAACAAAACCTAAACCCTAAACTAAATAAAAAAAAACTAAAAGAAACTAAAAACTAAACAAAACATAAAACCTAAAAATAAAATAAATAAAACCTAAACCTAAACAAAATAAAACATAAAATCTAAACCTAAAAATAAAATAAAATGGAACTAAACTAAAAATAAGCAAACCAAAACCTAAACATAAAATAAACTAAAATAAAAACTTAAACAAAAAATAAAATATAAAGTACATAAATTAAACTAAATAAACTAAGTAAAATAAAATAAAATAAATTAAATAAATAAAAAATAAACTACATAAACTTAAACCTATTAGTTAACCATTTTTTTAAAATAAAACCCTAAACCCTAAAATAAATCTTACCCTAAACCCTAAACCATAAAACTAACCCTAAACCATAAACCCAAAACCTACAACCTTAAATCTAAAAAACCCTATACCCTAAACCTTAAAAAATCTTAAACCCATAACCCTAGACTCGCAAAATCCTAAACACTAATGGCTAAACACTAAACACCAATCTATAAACCCTAAACCCAAACCCTAAACCTTAAACGCTAAAAGAATAAAACCCTAAACCCTAAACCCTAAACCATAAACCCTAAACCATAAACCCTAACTCTCAACCCCAACCCTAAACCTAAACCTTTAGAAACTAAATAAATTAAGAAATAAACCTAAATCCTAAACCCTAAACTAACCCTAAACCCTAAGAATGGGCATAACCTTGATGATAGAAATATCATCGTCAACTAGGCTCAATCAAGATCTGGCACTAGAGGTGAAGGCGATGGCAACAGTTGACACTATTGTGATGGGGGATCTTGAGATGTTGGTGGATATGGAGGTGGTAGTCAGAGCAGTGGTGGTTTCGGAGGTAAGAGGAGTGGCCTAGGTTAAAGCAGTGGTGGTGGCCAAGGGAGAGATTGGGGATATGATGGCGGATCCCGCTACTCTAGAGGCGGGGATGGTTCTGATGGGAACTGGAGAAATTGAAGAATGGCCAATCTGATCTGTTGCTTATAGAATTGTGCCTTTATAGTAGACATGGTTCTAGTTATCTAAGGTTTTTAAGTGTGCTCATTTTTTATCTATATTGTCCCATGTGTCTTAGAAAACCTGGTATGTTACATGGTTGATGAAATCAAAAAGAAGGACTGCAGAATTTGAATTTGTTCTCTATTAAAAAAACAAAAAACCTTAAACCCTAAACTAAAACCTGAACCCTAGACCTAAAATCCTAAACCCTAAACCATAAACCTTAAAAACCCTAAACCCTAAACTTTAAAACCTAAAGCCTAAACCCTTAACCCTAAACACTAAACCCTAACCCTAAACCCTAAACCCCAAACCCTAAACCCACTAACTGTAAACCCTAAACCCTAAATCTTAAACCCTAAGAAGCTAAAAACATAAACCTAAACTAATTAAAACCTTAAAATAAATAAAATTAAAAAGCCTAAACCAAAATAAAATTCAAAAATTAAATAAAATAAAAATCTAAACTAAAACCTAAACTAAAACCTAAACCTAAACCTAAAAATAAAATAAAATAATAAATGGAAATCTAAACTAAAGTAAAAAAATAAAAAACCTAAATAAGATAAAAACCAAACTTAAAATAAAAATAAATAAAAACTAAAACCTAAATAAACTAAAAACTAAATAAAAACTTAAACCTAAAAAATAAACTTAAGAATAAAATTTAAAAATAAATTAAAAATAAAACCTAAACCCTAAACTAAAAAAAAAACTAAACCTAAAATAAAAAATAAAATATTGCTAAACTTAAACTATATAAACTAAACTAAAATAAATAAAACATAAACCTAAACCTAAAATAAACTAAACTTAAACATAAACCATAAATAAAATAAAATAAAGTAAAATAAAAAATAAACCTAAACTAAAAAATAAAACCTAAAATAAACCTAAAATAAAACCTAAAACCTAAACCTAAAAAAATAAAATAAAAACCAAAACCTAAACTAAAATTAAGAAATAAAACTTAAACCTAAAATACAATAAAAATAAAACTAAACTAAAAAATAGACCTAACTTAAACAAAAAAATAAACTAAAATAAAAAACCTAAACTACAATAAATAAACCTCAAATAGATAAACTACATTAAATAAAAATAAATATAAACCTAAATAAAATAAAAAATAAAATAAGCTAAAATAAATAAAAAATAAACTAAATATACTAAATAAATGTAAGCCTACGAGTTTAATTTATTTAAAAATAAATAAAAATCAAAAAACTAAAAAATTAAAAAAAGCCCTAACCCTAAAACCTAAACCCTAAAACTAACCCTAAACCCTAAACCATAAACCTATAACCCTAAACCCTAAACCTAAAATCTTAAAACCCTAAACCCTAAACACTAAAACCCTATACCTAAACTAAATAAAACCTAAAAATAAAACATAAAATAATCTAAACCTACATAAAATAATAAAGTAAAATAAATAAAAATTTAAACCTAAACTTAAATCTAAACATAAAAACAAAATAAAATAAAAAATAAAAACTTACCTAAAATGAAATAAGTATAAATCTAAACTCAACTAAAAATAGAA